>JAMPIV010021971.1:0-91076 GCA_024509875.1 Oreohelix idahoensis | reverse complement strand
TCTATATGTTTTTTGTCTTAACCAGCGGCACTTGGGCTTTCCGCCCTTCGCAAATGAGTTGTCATTGCGTGGCTGGGGAGCCTGTGGGACTTTCCTTCCAACCCAGGTCAGGTGCTTCGCCCCCTTCCCTTCACAGAGGGTTTTTCTCAGGAGCCGTTCGGGGTGATTCAGTCAAAATCCCGGTCGATGACACTCTGCAAAGGACACCCAGGGCCTTGAACCTTGAACACCTATGATCCGGAGACCAAAGTCGCATCAAAAGTGAGTGAAATGCTAGTAGGACCCTAAGCTTGATGCCTGCGTCTGGGGTGCAGCGAAACCAGAGATGACCAAGATCCTACTCACCTCCATGTGGTGGTGCTGTAACATGCTGCATCACTGCAGTTGGCTGAGGAGTTGGTTCGAAGGGGAAGCAAACCCGGGTCAACAAAAATGCCGTGCGGAAGGGAAGTCGGATGTGTCGGCCGGAAAGGCGCAAATACCGAAGCTTCGCTTTAAACGGGGTCACAACGCATCAATGTCCTTGTTTCATGACGAAACGAGGTTGAGAAGAAACACCTGATCGCCAGCGCAATGTGGTAAACCTTTACACCAGCGCGGCTCCCATACTGTATTGTTAAAGGTGCTAGACAGATATAAACCTTTTTAAATACAAGTGTAAGTGATGATCAGTTACAACTGATCAGATTTTGTTATACGAGATATTTTCCCAGTTGCAAACATACGGCCTGCGAGGACTAGGACACTCAATATAACAGTTGCAAAAAAGGATTACACTCATGGATTACGAGTGTTTATATGCATTAAATATGTAATATTTATACCGTAAACACGTGCATCTATGTTTATATTACACATGCAAATTAATGTATTACGTATATATTATAATCTATGTAGACATTTCAGAAAGCTACAGACTTTCATAAATGAGTTCTTCGGCAGAATAGAAAGATTAAAATGGTATGACAAGATCACCAATGTGGAACTGATGGAAAGACCCGGACAAACACAAATGTAGCAGGAGGTGAGGAGAAGACGATGGCATTGGATAGAACACACATTAGAAAGGAAAAAAAAAACCCCAGTTCATAGTATTACAAGGAAGTGCCTCTTCTGGAAACCACCTGGTAAGAGAAATAAAGAGGTCAAAAATACACGGAGAATAGAACTGGAGACAGATATAAAAGAAATAAAAGAAGACGTGTCAAGATCTTGAATGGATGGCACAGGATAAAATATCCTGGCACGTTTTTGTTGACGACTTGTGCTCCAAGATAGCTGATAAGTACTGTCGATGATGATGGTGATGATGATGGCGACGACGATGTTGATGATGATGATGATGATGGTGAAGACGATGATGATGATGATGATGATGATGGTGTTGATGATGATGGTGATGACGGTGGTGATGGTGATGCTGATGATGATGGTGATGATGATGATGGTGAAGACGATGACGGCAATGACGACGGTGATGATGGTTATATTGACAGCGACAGCGACGACAATAATGATATTATGTATAGCGAGAAAATATATGACAACGGTTGCGAGGACAGAACATTTGTTGCTGATATACGTTCTACAATTTATTCAGAAATAGCTGTTCTATTTGGATAAATGTGAAACGTTAAAATATCACTTCAAAATGTTTTATCACGTATTAAAAATGTGAGGTTCCACATAACAGTGACTTACCTCGATTCGAACAACAGCATATCCACCAGATGGCACTATAATGTCATCCTTGAATGGGCCCCATTCAAGCTCAAGATCTGGAAGGTTACCATTGTCCCATGATGCATTAGCCCATTTGGCTCGATTATAGAATTTATAGCCACAATCGATGTCTTCGTTAGCACTGATAAACTTGCCCGTTGTTGTGTTTTAAGTAGGATACCCAACTTTCACCACCTAAACCAAAATAATATTCATTATTTCACCATCTGTACCAAAATAATATTCAACATTTAACCACCAGTACCAAAATAATATTCAACATTTCACCACCAGTACCAAAATAATATTCAAAATTTTACCATCAGTGCCAAAATAATATTCAACATTTCACCTTGTGACTTTAAGACAGGTGAGACCTGGGTTGCTTATTTTCTATCGGTGGTTTTTTTTTTTTTTTTCTAGATCGGTAATAACCGGGATAATTTATAAACACAAAAGAATATCCGCTCAAACTTTAAGTGACTGGCATTAGAAGTTTATGTTTTTTCCACCTCACGTTAAGGAAATCTTGGATTCACTGGACAGCTAGCAAATAACAAGTTTTTGGTCCTAGTTTATAGAGGAAATTCTTTTAACTCCAGCACATTTGCGCGGAGATCGGTTTTATTTCTTGTCGTGCAAGTGGGCAATAGGCGGTGAGTTGGACCAGAGACAAAATGCTCTGGAGAACGGACGACTTCCCTGATGCGACCGATAGAAATATTTATTTCTTATTTGAGCGGGTGAGTTGATAGACTCGGTCGCCAGTGTCCCTTACTTAAGACTTATGTAGATGAAACAAACCAGGCGACAGGAAACAACGCTGGCAGACGCAAGTGGCCAGTTACGTAATCGTGACTAGCGCAAATTCTGGTCTCTCGAAGGAAGTTAGGTCATGAGGGCCAAGTCCAGGGAAATGAAATCTAATGTCCTCCGTCCAGGTGCAGATGCGTCTACGTCCGCCAGCTGAGAATTACGTCATTGCATGAGCATCATGGAATAATTAATGAGTTAGACTGTACCTGTCTCAAAGACATTTGATGACAACCCCACTGTTGAAAGTCAGGAAAGCCGGCATTAAAATATAGCGAATGAATGACGCAGGACCATCACAAATAAGATTGACACGGAGGAGTCAGGAAGTTTACAACAGAATGAAGCCAAAAAGAGGAGGGGAAGGGATCAAAATCAAAGATAAGAAATGGGCGTTTATCTCTGGACGAAATCGGCAGAAAATTCTGAGTCATTCCGTCACAGTATCCTAAGTGTAGACAATCAAAATCTGAACATGTTATCGTTTTTGAATTTTAACCAATTTAAAAACAAACCTACTCAACAACAAAAAAATAATAATAATAAGAAGAAAAAGAAATAACACCTGAAATGAGTGTCCATGCATGTGCACTGGGACGGTCCCAGCCTTGCCTGATCCCATGTGAGGAAATACAAACTGAATTTAAGTCCCCGCGATTGTATGAGATGGTATATGGACAATGGCAGACTTGGTCATCGGCACAGTCATCGCAGGAACATGTCAAGGTCGGTTTCTGAGACTGTGGAATGAGCATATAAGAGTAGACAAAGAAGGTACACTAGCGTGTTTTTCTCTTAAACATAAATTTATATGCGGCATTAAAAAACAATCATGTGGAGATCAAGAGAAATGAGAGGTTGAATTTAAGAATAGTGGAACATTTTCTTCGATGCCATCCAAAGGTTGAGTCGCCCACGTCGTTAGAGTTAGTATTAAAGGTTAGATTTTAGGATACCTAAACCTGACCCTTAAAATTGTCCTCTTTTCACACAACATGCCTGGGAAAAATTCACCGAATCTTTTGGCCGAATACTATCGCCAGCCGGGATCTGCTTGCTCGTAGCAAGCAAGAGGACATGCATATCATCATAGCTGGCGGACGCTGGGGCTGGGTTGGTCGTGTCCTCAGAAGAGACCCCGATGCCATCACAAGAACAGCTATGCTTTGTACCCCTGAAGGAAAGCGAAAGAGAGGAGGCCGACCAAGGGCAACTTGGGCGGAGGAACTGTGGAGGCTGAGATGACAGGGGGTGAGCCAGGGTTGGGGGCACTGTGCGGGGGGTGGCCACCGACCGTGCGGGGTGGATTGAGTCAGTTTGTTGTCGCCCTNCAGGACGCNACTGGGCGTGATGGCCGCTGACTGCTTTGGCGGTCGGTGGTTAAGGATCGATGAAGAGAAGAGAAACCTGACCCTTACTCCTTATTTACTGTGTCTCTGAATTATTTTCTAAGGCTGTATCTAACATACGTCCCACTTGTCTTCATTTCAACCGAAATCAACGTCCACACAAATAATCAGAATCTTCATCTAAAATCTCAAGTCAGCCCCTATTGTAAGGCCTAAAACATGGATGAGAACAACGAAAAACAACAACCATAAAGCTACAGACTTTCATAAATGTATACTTGCGTAGAATAGAAAGATTGAAGTGGTATGACAAGATCATTAACATAGAACTAAAGATACGAACCAAATAAGTGTCAGTAGCACAAGAAACGAGAAGACTTTGGGGGAGGAGAGAGCACACACACACACGCTGAGGAAACCTGTTGATAGCATCACAAGGCAATCTTTATTCTGGAATCCACAGGGTAAGAAAACGAACGAACGAACGAACTTTGTTTTCAAAGGGTTAAGAATTGGGCACGCAGACCCGTCTTATATTCTGCTCTTCCTCTCTCTATCATCTTGCATACTTTATCCTTTCAATAGCACATGTATTTTGAGCATAGTTTAAGCATACAACATTATCAATGTAAAACAATAGCATACATTTGTAATATCCAGTCATAATCAAATTTAAGTATGTTAAAAACATAATTAAAAAAATAAATAAATAAAATTAATTAAACAAAAAATAAAATACAAAATATAAAAAAATAAAATAAAAATATAAAAATAATAATATAAGAAATATAAAAAAGAGAAAAAGAAAGTAATGAAAAAAAAACACAAACCAAAACAGACAAACAAAACAAATCTAAACCATTAAACAGTAAATTAGAAATCACTTGAAACATAATCAGATTATGTTGACATATAATAAGAACTCGTGAAATATTAGAAATCTGCTGTTGAATCACAAAGGACTCCGTGCGTTGTCAGCGTATGCGTAAAATTTTCCCAGATAGAACGAACGAACGAACAAACTATTTTCAAAGGGTTTAGAAGTGGGCACGCAGGCCTGTCTAACATTTTTGCCCTTTCCATTCTCTCGTCTTCCTTACTAAATCCATTTACTCTCACATGTATCTTACGTAATTAATAAAATAACAAAACAAAATACAATAAAATAAAATCCCAACATTGTAACAGTACAATAACAGTTACACAGATTTACAGTACGTTATCATATTTAATACTAAACAGGACACAATTATCTTTAACATCTACATATGATGCTATGTAATTATTTAAGAACATAACTAAATTAGGGTGGCATATAATCTGACAAAGAACAGTCTGTGAAAGAAGCATTTTATACTAGACTACTGGAAAAAGTAAAAAGAAGAGACATCACAATTTTGATGGGTGACATGAATGCAAAGATAGGTACAGTCAACACCGGCTTTGAAGAAGTCATGGGAAAACATGGGCAAGGAATAATGAATGAAAATGGTGAACTATTCTCAAACGTCTGTTCTTCAAATCCATTGGCTATAGGAGAAAGCATGTTTCCACATAAGAGAATACACAAGGCAACATGGATATCACCAGACCATAGAACAGAAAATCAGATTGATCATATATGCATAAACAAGAAGTTTAAATCATCATTGCAGGATGTAAAGGTATATAGAGGAGCAGATGTGGCATCAGATCACCACCTTCTGATAGCCAAAGTGAAAATGAAACTCAAGAGATATGCAACAATGCAAAAATATAGACAACAATTTAATGTAGGATATATAAGAAATCAAGAAACAAGAGACAAAGTTGCGGTCCCAATATCCAACAAATTCCAAGTGCTCCAACAGCTGGAAGATGTAGAGAATACAGAAGACTATTGGCAGCAAATCAAAACGGTATGGAATGAGACATGTGAAGAAATACTGGGGAAAAGGGAACGACAACAAAAAGCATGGATAACAACAGAAACCATCAATAAGATAAAAGACATAAAGAACCAAGAAAGCAGATTTAAACACAAGCAAAAACCAAAGTTCCAAAGCAAAGGTTCAAGAAGTTTACACAGAAGCAAACAAAGAAGTAAAAAGAAGTATCAAAAGAGACAAGAGGAAGTATATTGAGGAGTTGGCAAGAGAGGCAGAAGATGCTGCAGACAAAGGAAATATGAGAGAACTGTATAACAGCACAAAGAAACTAACAGGGAAATACAAACAAACAAGTTGCCTCATAAAAGAGAAGAATGGAAAACTGCTCAGCAATATACAAGAGCAAAAGAAGAGGTGGACAGAATATTTTGAGGACTTTCTTAATAGACCAGCTCCACAAAACCCCCCAGACATCCAGCCAGCAGAAGAAGAGCTACACATTAACGGTGAAAGGCCAACAAAGGAAGAAATAAAGAAAGCAATAAAGCTTCTAAGAGATGGAAAAGGAAGGATATCTGGTTAAGTTGCTTAAGAAGGGAAATTTACAAGAGTGCACAAATTAAAGAGGAATAATGTTACTATCGGTGCCAGGAAAAGTATTAAACAGGATTATCCTTGAGAAATTAAAAGAGTCCATAGACAAGAAACTGAGAGATGAACAAGCAGGTTTTCGACAAAACAGATCCTGTACAGACCAGATAGCCACTTTGAGAATAATAATTGAACAAAGTCTGGAATGGAATTCACCACTATACATCAGATTTATGTACTACAAAAAGGCATTTGACAGTGTAGACAGAGAATCACTCTGGAAACTGATGAGGCATTATGGAGTTCCCCTAAAGATCATTAATTTAATAAAGAAAACATATGAAGACATGACATGCAGAGTTCTTTATGAAGGACAGCTTACAGAACCGTTTGGGATAAGAACAGGAGTGCGACAGGGATGCCTCTTGTCTCCATTTCTTTTCTTACTAGCATTAGACTGGGTTATGAGAACATCGACAACACACAACAGAAATGGAATCCAGTGGACTCTGACTAAGCAGTTAGATGATCTGGATTTTGCTGATGACTTGGCTCTTCTGTCCCATAACCGCAATCAGATGCAAGACAAATTGAAAACACTCGATGAGAGGTCACAGCAATAGGGTATGAAAATACACAATGAAAAATCAAAAATAATGAGAACAAATGTAAGTAATGATAACAGGGTTTAACTTGAAGAAGCACCAATAAAAGATGTAGAATCGTACACATATCTTGGCAGCAATATAGACAAAGTTGGAGGGACAGACAGTGATATCAAAATAAGAATACAACAAGCATGAGGAGCTTTCATTGCATTGGGAAACATATGGAGATCAAGAGAAATCAGATCCAACACGAAAATAAGAATCTTCAACTCAAATGTGAAGTCAGTCCTATTGTATGGCTCTGAGACATGGAGAACAACAAAGACAACAACCAAAAAGCTAGACTTTCATAAATGGATGCTTGCGTAGAATAGAAGGATTAAAATGGTATGACAAGGCTACCAACGTGGAACTGATGACAAGAACTAGATAAGAGCAAGTGGAACAAGAGATGAGAAGAAGACGATGGCGATGGATAGGACACACACTGAGGAAACCTGTTGATAGCTTTACAAGGCAGTCCTTGTTCTGGAACCCCCAGGGCAAGAGAGGCAAAGGTAGACCAAGAAGCACACGGAGAAGAGAGCAGGAAACAGAGGTGAAAATGATAAGGAGAACGTGGAAAGAACTTGAGATGATGGCACGTTACAGGAGGACTTGGCATGTCTTTGTTGAAGGCCTATGCTCCTTTGGGAGTGGAGGGTTATGATTGAATGAATGAATGGGGATTCTTGCTGGTGCTACGGAGTTCGTGCACTGCGCTGAGATCCTCCTTGTGTGATCTAAGGGAGGAGATCGGAGCACTCATGGCGTTGTCCGTGTGCAGTGAAGATAGTCCTTAAAAAACCAAACCAATCAAGATCGTCATCCATATTTGTTATGTAGTAACTTTGTAATCTCTTACTGTTTCTCTGTCTACTGGTGAGAAAGGAGGGAAAGCGGGTGAAACTTAAGAATAAGAAAAAAAAAGCATATATTTAACCTTTCGTGTCCATTGATTTTCGGGGAACTTTTTTTTTTCTTTTTTTTTCCTCGCTTGAGGTCGCATATTTTTTCCTCGCATGAGGTCGCATTATCCCCGCCCAAACCCGGCCCTGGTCAAGACCACATGTCCCAACACAAGAAGACCCAATGACAACATGTGTCACCGTAGTGATCTTCTGTGTTCTCACACAAGAGACCTAATGACACA
This sequence comes from Oreohelix idahoensis, assembly GCA_024509875.1. Lineage (NCBI taxonomy): Eukaryota > Metazoa > Mollusca > Gastropoda > Stylommatophora > Oreohelicidae > Oreohelix > Oreohelix idahoensis. The sequence continues at coordinate 82,933 of JAMPIV010021971.1, read as the reverse complement.
TGAATGTCACTGTACCGGTCCCTGTGTCTAGACACATGATCCCAGCCAAAAGCCGGATTCTAGGCATTGGGTTGTACAGCGTAAAATATATATATATATATATTTTTTTTTCCTCGCTTGAGGTCGCATATTTTTTCCTCGCATGAGGTCGCATTAGTACCCGCCCAAACCCGGCCCTGGTCAAGACCACATGTCCCAACACAAGAAGACCCAGTGACAAAATGTGTCACCTAGTGATCTTCTGTGTTCTCACACAAAGGACCTAATGACACATGAATGTCACTGTACCGGTCCCTGTGTCTAGACACATGATCCCAGCCAAAAGCCGGATTCTAGGCATTGGGTTGTACAGCGTAAAATATTTTCGGGGAACTGCAAATTTTTTTTTTTTTTTTTTTTTTATTCCTCGCATGATGTTGCATATTTTTTCCTCGCATGAGGTTGCATTTGCCCCACCCATACCCAGCCCTGGTCAAGACCACATGTCCCAACACAAGAAGATCCAATGACAACATGTGTCATTGTAGTGATCCTCTGTGTTCTCACACTAGGTACCTCATGACATGAAAGTCACTACTGTTTCCCGTGTGTAGACACATGATCCCAGCCAAAAGCCGGATTCTAGGCATTGGGTTGTACAGCGTAAAATATTTTCGGGGAACTGCAAATGCCTTTTTTTTTTTTTATTCCGCGCATGAGGTTGCATATTTTTTCCTCGCATGAGGTTGCATTTGCCCCACCCATACCCGGCCCTGGTCAAGACCACATGTCCCAACAAAAGAAGATCCAATGACAACATGTGTCATTGTAGTGATCCTCTGTGTTCTCACACTAGGTACCTCATGACATGAAAGTCACTACTGTTTCCCGTGTGTAGACACATGACCCCAGCCTTTTTTTTTTTTTTTTCCTCGCTTGAGGTCGCATATTTTTTCCTCGCATGAGGTCGCATTAGTACCCGCCCAAATCCGGCCCTGGTCAAGACCACATGTCCCAACACTAGAAGACCCAGTGACAAAATGTGTCACTGTAGTGATCCTCTGTGCTCTCACACAAGGGACCTAATGACACATGAATGTCACTGTACCGGTCCCTGTGTCTAGACACATGATCCCAGCCAAAAGCCTTTTTTTTTTTTTTTTTTTCCTCGCATGAGGTTGCATATTTTTTCCTCGCATGAGGTTGCATTTGCCCCACCCATACCCAGCCCTGGTCAAGACCACATGTCCCAACACAAGAAGATCCAATGACAACATGTGTCATTGTAGTGATCCTCTGTGTTCTCACACTAGGTACCTCATGACATGAATGTCACTACTGTTTCCCGTGTGTAGACTTTTTTTTTTTTTTTTTTTTTTTCCTCGCTTGAGGTCGCATATTTTTTCCTCGCATGAGGTCGCATTGTCCCCGCCCAAAACCCGGCTCTGGTCAAGACCACATGTCCCAACACTAGAAGACCCAGTGACAAAGTGTGTCACCTAGTGATCCTCTGTGTTCTCACACAAGGGACCTAATGACACATGAATGTCACTGTACCGGTCCCTGTGTCTAGACACATGATCCCAGCCTTTTTTTTTTTTTCCTCGCTTGAGGTCGCATATTTTTTTCCTCGCATGAGGTCGCATTGTCCCCGCCCAAACCCGGCCCTGGTCAAGACCACATGTCCCAACACAAGAAGACCCAATGACAAACTGTGTCACTGTAGTGATCCTCTGTGTTCTCACACAAGGGACGTAATGACACATGAATGTCATTGTACCGGTCCCCGTGTCTAGACACATGATCCCAGCCAAAAGCCGGATTCTAGGCATTGGGTTGTACAGCGTAAAATATTTTCGGGGAACTGCAAATGCCGTTCCCCTCTAGATAAAATTCAGTGGTCGTCCAACCTTTGTTGATTAAAGTTTACACGCTATTACATTTAGAAGCTACTGTAAAGATAATATAGTGTTTATAAATTGTATATAATTTTAATATTTAAAATATTTGATTAAATTTGATAAATAAATGAAACATCCGTAACAAAGTTAATAACTCAAATATTATGGTAAGACAAAATCTATGTCTTTAAGAATACGTGAGGTAAAAAAAAGTTTAAAAGCTACTGATTTTTGTGTGACAAATTTTAAGGTAATGAATTGTATCCCTTTAATTAAGACTGGATCTAATTGAAAAACGTTCATCCTTCCAGTGATTAGCCTCCATAGCTTTTCCTGCTTGTATACTTGTTTATAACTCACTTCTGTATGTTAAGACTGGCTCTAAATAATACTGAAGAACTTTTTTTCTTCATCCAGTCAGGGCCGGATTAAGCCAAGAAGGACCTCTATATTTTTGTGTGTTTCGGCGCCTCCCCCCCCCCTTTTTTTTTGTCACCTAATGTGCAATAATTTAAATATTTTTTTTTAAAATCCCTTAGCATGGTGATGGTATGGACTAATATTATTAAAGTTTGGTATGTTAGTTTATTAGCATTTCTTACCTCTTTTATTAGTAATCATTTTTATTAATGTTTATTAGAATTATTTTTATTATTAGTAAGTTAAACACAATAAACACATTTGATTGAAAAATCTATGCATTACAAGAGATGGACAGGAAACTGCCAATAAGATTGTACCATCAAAGAAAGAGATGAAAACGACGTTGGTGATTCCTTGTAGCCGACCTTCGCCATGAAGATTTCAGCTTATTTGAATCTGATTATAATATTTTATGGGTTGTGTACCTTATGTTAATTAACCTGGACAAGTTTCTGCTTTTGGTTCGTTATGTTTTTTAATGATATAAATGTGATGTGTTTGGGCTACACGGTATCCTATTTCTTGGGCCCAAATATTTAGAGATCGGCCTTAAAAGTTGTGCTATTGACATATTTGAAATTTTGAACACACACATATATATATATATATATATATATATATATATATATATATATATATATATATATATATATATATATATATATATATATATATATATCTATATATATATATATATATATATATATATATATATCAAGCACTCAAACTGCGACCTATTTCAGTTGACTGTACCATTTACACAAGTGATAAAAGTTGCAACACACTACAAGCATTATTACAAACTGACGTAGACAATCTTATCAAAAGGAGCAACTAAAATCGTATGCAAATAAATATCATTAAAACAAAATGTAAGATAATATCAACTAGGCAAAAATTACAAAACTCATGGAAAACAACACTTCAGATCTATATTGGCACCACACTAATTGATAATGTAAATGAACACAAAAAACTCGGACTCATAGTTGACCAACATTTAAGTTGGAATTCGCATGTACTAGCACTGACCAAACAAACGGCACAGAAAGTTTACCAGTTTTTTAAAATAATATTGAAAAAGAATGTGTAGGATAAATGAATTCAGTATGGGAGAGGAGAGAAAGGATGGGCAGAATGTTAGACAGGCCTGCGTGCCCAATTCTAAATCATTTGAAGATAAAGTTCGTACGTTCGTTCGTTCGTTCTATCTGATTCTGCTCTTGAGTTAGGGAGAGCAAAGAAAAACACGGAGTTCCTACTCACTCAATGTCCAAATATATCAGAAGTTCTGATTCTATACTACCCTATTGTGATCATACTCGAATTATTGTCTGATTTACCGTATTGATGGAAAGGGGAAGGGGAAGGGGGGGGGGTGTTAAAAAAGGGGGGAGGGTTTAGGGGGGAGGAAGGGTTTCATTACGTTCTTGTTTGCTTAAACAAATACTTTATTTTGATTATGATTGGGTAATGTCATTGTATGCTGTTATATAACCTTTATAATGTTTTATGCCTTTAATTTAATGCTTAAAGTAACTTGTGGGAATGAAAAGGTAAAGTATGCAAGATAAGTGAGAATGGAAGGGCAGAATGTTAGACGGGCATACGCGCCCAATTCTTAACCCTTTGAAAATAAAGTTCTATCTATCTATCTATCTATCTATCTATCTATCTATCTATCTATCTATCTATCTATCTATCTATCTATCTATCTATCTATCTATCTATCTATCTATCTATCTATCTATCTATCTATCTATCTATCTATCTATCTATCTATCTATCTATCTATCTATCTATCTATCTATCTATCTATCTATCTATCTATCTATCTATCTATCTATCTATCTATCTATCTATCTATCTATCTATCTATCTATCTATCTATCTATCTATCTATCTATCTATCTATCTATCTATTTATATATATCTATATCTATCTATATCTATAAATATATATATATATATATATATATATATATATATATATATATATATATATATATATATATACTACTGGACAAAAGTTAAGGGCCGCCAATCAGTTAAGGCAAGGTTTATATAATTATTCGTGAGCAGGGTCGATTTTATAAATGTCCGGTAGCTTGAAATCTCTCAAGAAGTCTCTGAATGGTAGAGTGGGACTCTGCTAAACGTCTTGCAACATGACGAACAGATTGACCATCCTGAATCCATGCCATGGCTCGACCACGGTCTACAGTGCTGAGATTTCTCCTTGGTGGCATGGCTAATGCAGTGTTCATTTCGACCACTTGTCATACTGATTTATTGCAAACCAACGGTGAACACTCTTTACCGATTATCATTTTCCACGTGCATTCAAATTCAACTCACTTTTTCACCTTTTGAACTAGTGGGGCGTGTTGCAAAAACCATGAGTTTTTGCAGCAACAATGGCAATTTTCACGTGCGGGTTAAAGTGACCCAGTTTTTGAACATTTAAAAAAAATTAACCTAGTGCACACAGAAATGTATACACATTTCTCTGAGCTCAGTTTTAATGACATTTTCACTTGTCTTTACAGTTTGCCAATCAATTATATAAATCTTGTCTAAACTGAATGGCGGCCCTTAACTTTTGTCCAGTAGTGTATATATATATATATATATATATATATATATGATAGACAAGTTTCCTTTTTAAGTGCACGAAATTATGAAATCTCTATCTACAGAAACCATGAAATAGAAATAAAAAAGCATTTTTCTTGAACTTTGCTTTTCTTAGAACAATCCTGACACCAGGATCTGTAAATGGAAAGTCGTTTATCAACCATCCTTTTGCTGCATTATCACAGGTGAGATGAGGGTAATCATGTAAACAATATCGCTACACGAAGAATACAAACATTGATTTGATGATATTTCATCAAAAAGTCTGTGTATATGCTTGTTTTTGGTGTTTATATTTGCTTCCAGGTGACTAGAGGTCATTATAATCGACTACTGACATTGCTTATTTCGTTCATCCACATTCAACTCCCCATGACAAACATATGTCAAGCCTTCCCTGTCCTGTGCCATAAGTTCAAGATTTTTCCATGTAGTCCTCTTTTGTGTAATGCAGCGATTTTCAACTGGTGTGTCGTGACACAGTGGTGTGACGAGAAGGGTCCGCAGATGTGCTGCTGGAGTTTGGGGAAAGGTCGAAAAGAAGCGAGGACAAAATTGAGGAATTTAAAAAAAATGGTCAGACTATTTTATTTAACATTTTTCATTATTTCATTGAGAAAAAGAGAGGGTTTGTAACAGAGATTGAAAGAAAAGGGAGGGCACACTTTTTTGGCCAATGGAATACGTCATTTGATTTTTTAAATAAATGACATCTGTTTCACAGATAGCTCATTTCAATAACTGGAATATAAAAAATAACGAACATATATTAGAAAAAATAAACCTGTTGAAATCCAGATCAATGTTATTTTTTACACATTTTTTGGCTTGGGCACGTGTAATATGTTTAAGCGTTGGCTGTATCTTCCGTTGTATTTAAAAATAGGCCATAGGTACGTTGGAGCATTCTGTGATAGGATTTTGTGAATGAATTTGGCTTTGTTGAAGAGGAAGCGCTTTCTTAGAGGTAATATGTTAAGATGTTTATGTAGATCTACTAAGTGTGTTAGGTGTTTGTCAGAAACTAGGCACACTGCACGTTTTTGTAATGAATGGAGTCTCTTTGTGTTAGCCTTGGAGCAGCCATCCCAGATTGTGGATCAATAGTCTAGGCGTGTTTGTATTTGGGATATATAGAACATCTTCCTTGTCGTCTCATCTAGAAAATGTTTGATCTTAGCTAACTGGTAAACTTTCTGTGCCGTTTGTTTGGTCAGTGCTAGTACATGCGAATTCCAACTTAAATGTTGGTCAACTATGAGTCTCAGTGTTTTGTGTTCATTTACATTATCAATTACTGTGGTGCCAATATAGATCTGAAGTGTTGTTTTCAGTGAGTTTTGTAATTTTTGCCTAGTTGATATTATCATACATTTTGTTTTAATGATATTTATTTGCATACGATTTTAGTTGCTCCTTTTGATAAGATTGACTACGTCAGTTTGTAATAATACTTGTAGTGTGTGTTTCAACTTTTATCACTTGTGTAAATGGTACAGTCATCGGCCAATAGTTCGCAGGATGAGTGCTTAATAGATAGATAGATAGATAGATAGATAGATAGATAGATAGATAGATAGATAGATAGATAGATAGATAGATAGATAGATAGATAGATAGATAGATAGATAGATAGATAGATGGATAGATAGATAGATATGGATGGCACAATATTTTAATTAAGGCTGATCTCTAAATATTTGGGCCCAAGAAATGGGATACCGTGTAATCCAAACGCATCACATTTATACCATTAAAAAAAAATAACGAACCAAAAGCAGAAACTTGTCCAGGTTAATTCACATAAGGTACACAACCCATAAAATATTAGAATCAGATTCAAATAAGCTGAAATCGTCATGGCGAAGTTCGGCTACAAAGGATCGCCAACGTATTTTTCGTCTCTTTCTTTGATGGTACAATATTTTGGCTGTTTCCTATCCATCGCTTGATGTTACTTTACCATTTGTAGCGTTGTCTTCATCTCACACATTTTCCTACAACTTTTCTTTTCATAAATATCATGCAACTAAACATTTCTTAAGTTATTTTCCTTTGACTGTGGGTGGTGGGGATTGACAGTTCAGTTGTAGCGAAGAAAAAAAGAAAGAAAAAGAAACTTAGCTGTGTCATTGGAAGCAGGGCTGGATTATCCATTAGGCTAAGTAGGCTGAAGCCTAGGGGCCCAGAGCTCTGGGGGATTAGGGGGAGGGGCGTGCATACGTTTAAACACAATTTGTAATGCATAGGTTTTTCAATAAAATGTGTTTATTGTGTTTAACTTACTAATAATAAAAATAATTCTGATAAACATTAATAAAAATGATTACTAATAAAAGAGGTAAGAAATGCTAACAAACTAACATACCAGTCTTTAATAATATTAGTCTACACCATCACCTTGCTATGGGATTTTTAAAAAAAATTTAAATTATTGCACATTAGGTGAAAAAAGGGGGGGGGGAGGGGGCCGCGAAACACACACAAATATAGAGGCCCTTCTTGGCCTAATCCGGCCCTGACTGGATGAAGAAAGAAAGTTCTTCAGTATTATTTAGAGCCAGTCTTAACATACAGAAGTGAGTTATAAACAAGTATACAAGCAGGAAAAGCTCTAGAGTCTAATCACTGGAAGGATGCAAGTTTTTCAATTAAAGAAAACGAAATGTATGTTAATATCAACCAGACAAAAACTACAAAACTCGCAGAAAACAACACTTCAGCTCTACATTGGAACATCACTAATTGAAAACGTAAATGAACATAAAACTCTAGGGCTAACTGTTGACCAGCACCTAAGTTGGAACTCACATGTAAGTGCACTCACAAAGCTAACGGCACAACAATTTTACCAATTAGCCAAAATCAAAAACTTCCTGGATGAGGAGGCGAGGAAAATGTTCTACACATCTCATATACAAACATAACTAAACTATTGTTCCACAATCTGGGATGGTTGTTCCATATCCAACACAAAAAGGCTCCATTCAATTCAAAAACGTGCAGTGCGCCTAGTTGCTGATAAACACCAAACACATTGTATAGATCTATATAACTATCTTAAAATATTACCCCTTAGAAAGCTCTTCCTATTTAACAAAGCTAAATTCGCTCACAAAATCTTGTCACAGAATGCTCCAACGTATTTGTGGCCACTTTTAAAATTCAATGAAAAACGTAGTCAGCGCTTAAACCAGTTACAGGAACCTAAGCCCAGGCTAGATTTGTACAAGAAGATCTTGGCTTACTCAGCTGCTCATCTTTGGAACAATCTTCCACATGACCTGGGAAACATGCACAGTCCCTACTCATATAATCGTAGACTGTTAAAATACATTATGAGTGCGGATTATATGCCGCCCTAAGTGATTATGTTTCGAATTATTATCTAATATACTGTATGGAGGGTCTGGTGATGTTGTTTTTTCATTTTAATATACCTTACTTCTTAATTGTAATCAGATACTGTAAATGTATGCTTTTATACTACTTATAATGTTGCATCGCCATTAAACAAATACCTTAAGTATGTTGGAGAATGTCTGGATAACTAGCAATAAAAGATGAGTAAGAGGAAGGGCAAAATGCAAGATGGGCGTATATGTACGATTCTCATCTATCAGTCAATACCCTTTACCTCCCTAAGGAGCATAGGTCATAAAGCTGGATCTCGTATAGTGGAGGCGGTAACAATTCACTCCCTGTGGCAGTATCTGCTTGGGACTCAAAGCTGCTCACCTGTGGGAACATTTTCCGCATGCGCTGACAACACACGAAGTCCCAGGTCATTCAGCAGCAGATTTCCAATATGTCACGAGTTCTTACTATATGCCACCATAATCTGATTACGTTTCAAATTATGTCTAATTTACTATATGAATGGTTTAGATTTTGTTTATCTGTATGTTTTTTTTTTTTTTTTTTTTTTATTTATTTATTTTTATTAATTTTTTTTCTCTCTCTCATTTTTTTTTTTTTTTGACATACTTAAATTTGATTATGACTGGATGTTTCAAATGTATGTTATTATTTTACCTTGATAATGTTGTATGCTTAAATAATGCTCAAAATACATGTGCGATTGAATGGATACGGTACGTAAGATGACAGAGAGAGGAAGGGCAGAATGTAAGACGGGCCTGCTTGTCCTATTCTTAACCCTTTGAAAATAAAGTTCGTTCGTTCCTACCGTGACTCTTATTTGAGGTAGTGTACATATATATATATATATAAAGATTTACCTCTAGTGGTTTCCGGAGTAGAATCACTGCTTCCTCAAGCATGCCAAACGAACGAACGAACGAACTTTATTTTCCAAGTGTTAAGAATTGGGCGCGCAGGCGCGTCTAACATTCTGCTCTTCCACTCTTATTTATCTTGCATACTATATCCTTTCATTCCCACGTTGTTACTTAAAGCATTAATATGAAGACATGCAACATTATAAAGGTAATGTAACAGCGTACGTTTACAGTATGCAGTCATAATCAAAATTAAGTAAATCTTCTTTAAACAAACAAGAAAACACAAAAAAACACATAAAGTAAGAAAAAAAAAACAAAAAACAAACACTCACACACACACAAACACAAAATCCGTTCAGCAGTTGTGGTACTGTCAGCAGGTGTAGTAATGTCAGCAGTTGTAGTAGTGTCACTAGTTCTGGTAGTGTCAATAGTTGTAGTAGTGTCAGCTATTGTAGCAGTGCCAGCAGTTGTAGTAATGTCAGCAGTTGTAGTAGTGTCAGCTATTGTAGCAGTGTCAGCAGTTGTGGTACTGTCAGCAATTGTAGAAGTGTCAGCAGTTGTAATAGTGTCAGCAGCTGTAGTAGTGTCAGCTGTTGTAGCAGTGTCAGCAGTTGTAGTAGTGTCAGCAGTTTTAGTAATGTTCACGTTGTAGTAGTGTCAGCTGTTGAAGTAGTGTCAGCTGTTGTAGCACTGTCAGCAGTTGTTGTAGTATCAGCAGTTGTAGTAGTGTCAGCAGTTGTAGCAGTGTCAGCAGTTGTTGTAGTGTCAGCAGTTTTAATAATGTTCACGTTGTAGTAGTGTCAGCATTTGTAGTAGTGTCAGCAGTTGTAGTAGTGTCAGCAGTTGAAGTAGTGTCAGCAGTTGAAGTAATGTCAGCTGTTGTAGCACTGTCAGCAGTTGTAGTAGTGTCAGAAGTTGTAGTAGTGTCAGCAGTTGTGGTAATGCCAGCAGTTGTAGTAATGTCAGCAGTTGTAGTAGTGTCAGCAGTTGTAGTAGTGTCAGCAGTTGTAGTAATATCAGCATTTGTGGTAGTGTCAGCAGTTGTAGTAGTGTCAGCAGGTGTGGTAGTGTCAGCATTTGTGGTAGTGTCAGCAGTTGTAGTAGTGACAGCATTTGTGGTAGTGTCAACCGTTGTAGTAGTGACAGCATTTGTGGTAGTATCAGCAGTTGTAGTAGTGACAGCATTTGTGGTATTGTCAGCAGTTGTAGTAGTGTCAGCAGTTGTAGTAGTGTCAGCGGTTGTTGTAGTGTCAGCAGGTGTAGTAATGTCAGCAGTTGAAGTAATGCATATTGTCTATTATATATCAGCAGTTGTAGTAATGTCAGCAATTGTAATAGTGTCAGCTGTTGTAGTAGTGTCAGCAGTTGTAGTAGTGTCAGCAGTTGTGGTAGTTTCAGCAGTATTGTTAGTGTCAGCAGTTATAGTAGTGTCAGCTGTTGCAGTAGTGTCAGCAGTTGTAGTAATATCAGCAATTGTAGCAGTGTCTTAATTTGTGGTAATCTCATCATTTGTGGTAGAGTCAGCAGTTGTGGTAGTTTCATAATTTGTGCTAGTGTCAGTATTTGTGGTAGTGTCAGCAGTTGTTGTGTTGTGAGCATATGTGGCAGTGTCAGCAGTTGAAGTAGTGTCAGCAGTTGTAGTAGTGTCATCTTTTGTGGTAATGTCAGCAGTTGTAATAGTGTCATCATTTGTTGTAGTGTCAGCTTTTGTGGTAATTTCAGCAGTTGTAGTAATGTCAGCAGTTTCAGTAATATCACCAGTTGAAGTAGTGTCAATAGTTGTAGTAATGTCAGCAGTTGTAGTTGTGACCGCGCTGTTGTTACTGGTTACTTTGTGTTATCTCACTAGGTGGCAGATGGCAGGCCTAGTGACGTAATTTAAGTTTACAACTTCTCTTTTTATCTTCCAAGTTATTTAGTTGATATCATTACTGGCCCTCTCCGCCAGAGGTGTAAATTCCTGGATGATGCTCTAATCCTTTTCTTGTATACTTCAGGTTCGTTCAGTTCCTTCTTTGATGCTAATAGTGACTTCGTATAGTAGTAGTTTAAATGTACATGGCATAAGATCAGCAACTCATAAAGATGGAATCAATTTCATTCTGTTCCTTCAAAAACTTTTAATAACTTAATACAACAACAAGTATAATGGGTCATTCAAATGATAGAGTTCTCATAGACGCCTGTACTGGGTCTTTGTACTTCAGGTTAACTCAAACATGAATTCTATGTCTCGTAAACTTCCGTATTCCTCTTTAACTTATTCTTTTCTCCTGTAGACTTCCTTAGTCTTCCCAAAACCTGCTCATATTTCCTCATATACTAATGCTGTTTATTAGCATTCCATACTTTATTTGTTACTTAAATATCTTCCTCGACGAACTGGTCAGACAGGTCTCTATAACTGTTCCTAGCAACAAAATTCATCTCATGCATAAACAATTGTATGTACACCATTCTGATACTTACTAGTGAGAGCATATTTGAAATTCTTCTATAAAAGTCGACATTCATTTTTTATTGATAATCATGTACAATACTGGACACTTCGAACCTTGTTCAATATGGCTCCTCTATAATATCTCTAGTTTCCTTCTTATGTGTACAGCCTCTTGGTTACGTTACACATAGTCGTTATAACCATCCGTTTTCTTGGTATATAGTCGTAAAGTTCTCGTAATGAACTGACAAATCGTTCTTCTGCAAGATTCTCCTGTAAACAAAATTCTACTCTGTGCAAAAATATATTCATAGTTCAATACTTACAAAAACAGCATAAGCGCTGATCTCCTTTTCAGAAATACACCTTAACTGTGAACTACAGAATCAACGACTATCTCCAGATAGAATAATACTGGCTAGTGATGGCTGGACATCTAAACATTATTCACATAAACCCTATCTGTAAAACCACAGAAGGTTCATCTTGTCCGCACAGCGATCACACCTTCTTCCTCAAGCACAACTCAGGACTCACTGTCATCTAATGAACTCTGGTCATTCTTCGTGGTGTGTTTCTCTCGCCACTCTTATGATTCGCTGACCCAAATCTTGTTACTTAAATTTATTGTTCGAGCCTTTTTTTTTTCTTGTTCTCGAACTTTCTATTTACAACTCAAGATAATCACTCACTATTAATCAACGTGAGCCGGTATTCTGAACCGTTGTCAGTTAGCAATACCATTATTTTCATTCATTATTTTCTCTTGTGAGCTGTCCAAACTGTTTATCTCACCTTAACAATAGCATGAATAATGCAAGGGCAAACCCCACGGTGACATAGTAATGTCAGCAGTTGTAGTAATGTCAGCAGATGTAGTAATGTCAGCAGTTGTAGTAATGTCAGCAGCAGCTGTAAAACTAAGAATAGAAGTAGTACTTTTAGTAGTAGTGTAGTAGTAATTGCAGTAGTAATAGTAGTAGTAAGATAGGAAAATCTATACAGAGCGATACAATAGGAGGCAATCTGATCATCAGAAATAGTCCCCCCATCGAACAAGTGTTTCGGCCCTATACTCCTTTACACTCTAAGGGGGGCGGACACACTTGGGTCATGACTCCCACGTGTCTCGGCCTCCTGTTGTCTTGTATCGAAAATGAACCCATTTCACTTTGGTAGCAACTTTAAAATCCACAACTCCGCCAGCCGTGGAGGCAACTGTGAAAGTAACCAAAGAGAAGACAAATTATACCGTTCGTTCCACCGCACACCACGACTAGGGACAGACACTGACACACCTGCGCGAAGCTGACGAGGCTAGCCACTGCGATTCTGTGCCCAACACCACTTATAATAAACGCCACGTGTTGCCCGTCAGTCACAGCCCTTTCACCAGCACACCGAAAAACTCAACGTATTGTAGACTGATGTTATCTGTACCGCAGAGCTTACTGTCCCGAGTTCCATAGCCCATTGCGGTTGTTCCACAGCCAGCATGATGCCTTTTCCGCAGTTTCACTAAGCCTCTTCACTGCCCTTGTTCCCTCAGCCCCAACAGTTTCAATAAATCATACACTGATGCAGCCACGAGCCATCTTGCACACACCTCAACAGCCATGACCCTTGCAGTGAACCCATCGTGTCTCAGATCTGCGGCCAGATCACTATTCTTGGCCGCTTTGAACAAATGTTGCTCTTCCAATCGGATCCAAAATGGCACGGTCAGTTCAATCAAAATAACCTGGTGCGATGATGAAGAATGCAGCCCTATATCCGACCGTCTTCTAGATTTCCTGATACTCTCTGGATATGCCCCTCGTCCAGGTAGGTCTACCGCCATCTCCCAGTCATTTGCACAGTCAAGGAGAGATGGTACACTACTACCTGATTTACTCGGTTTTGGGTGTGCTGACTTTACTGCTCTCCGAAAGTATGTGTTTGCGGTGTTTGGCCTGACATTGCTATTCGCCTTCATCCATGCCAGATCTATTGTCGCAGCCAGCTCATTTAGCACTTTTTTGTGGCGCCATGTGTATCGCCCTTGCCCTAATGACACCTTGCAAGCTGAGTAGTATTTAAAACAGTAGCAGCAATGAAGTGACCACAGTAGTGATAGCACCGTCTGTAATACATGTAACAGAAACAACACACTATAATTAATAACCTGTCAATGTTGACGGGTTATTGCTAGTAATAGAAATAAAAGTGGTAGTAGTAGTAGTAGTAGATGTAGTAGTAGTAGTATTATTATTAGTAGTAGTAGTATTGAAAACAGTAGCTGTAATAATAATAGAAATAGTGGTAGTAGTAGTAATAGTAGTAGCAGTAGTAGTATTAGTAGTAGTATTATTAGAAGTCGTAGATATAGTAGTAGTATATTGAAAACAGTAGATATGTAATAATAATAGAAATGGTGGTGATAGTAGTTGTAGTAGTAATAGTAGTAGTAATATTAGTAGTAGTTGATGTAGTAGTAGTAGTAGTAGTAGTAGTAGTAGTAGTAGTAGTAGTAGTAGTAGTAGTAGTAGTAGTAGTAGTAGTAGTAGTATTATTATTAGTAGTCGTAGATATAGTAGTAGTATATTGAAAACAGTAGATATAATAATAATAGAAATGGTGGTGATAGTAGTAGTAGTAGTAGTAGTAGTAATAGTAGTAGTAATATTAGTAGTAGTTGATGATGTAGTAGTAGTATTAGTAGTATTAGTAGTAGTATTATTAGTAGTCGTAGATATAGTAGTAGTATATTGAAAACAGTAGATATATAATATCAGAAAAACTACTTATACTGTGGATTTCAATACACAACCTCTTTCATAATTGGCTCGTACCACTAGAGGACGACCACAGCATACAGTAGCTGACAATAATTAACTATAACACCTATAACAGGTAAGTTCTCTTTTAATGATACACTGCACACGATGAAGCCCCACACGGCTCATAATACATATGAAATACACTGACCATAAATGCCAATACAGCTTGCACTACTAACAACGTAATATATAAGTATCATACCCACTGGTATGGCCATCCTAACTGGACCTCACAATGATTTTCGCTCACCGGCGAACTTATGTACTAAGATCAGGCAAAACTAAATCATAACTGACTCAACATCACCGTCTAAGGAAATGCCACTAGAAAAATACATTAACACTCTAGCATTATCCACTGCAATCCAAAGATCGCATGAAGAAAAGGCAAGCACTAGATCTGAACAACAATGGCGAACTCTCTCCAGCAAACCGCTGACAGGGAACAAAAAGACGACCTATCCCGGTCGATGGCCACAAAGTCAACTAACTTTTTGCGCCAGAATTTGTGTCCACTTCCCTTCCGGTCAACTGACCAAACGGGTTTTTTTTTATTCTTTCAGTGTTGCCACTTACAGCGTGACCAACCTAATATTTTGTCGAACATATATACTGTGACATCCACCTCCCTTCCCCCCCCCCTAAGAAAGAAAACGAAGTTTTCTTCCACCGGAGGAGTCACGCCCAACCCCCATCGGAGTATGGACGAACAAAATGCCGAGACGACTCCTCCTCATCTACCTAGAGAGTGCCAAAGTTGTCCAACACCATAGTCGTTCTTGCCTTTTCACCCTATGTACTAAACACAATATGAGCCTGAACTAATCCACCCAGGTACTGGTAGTCGTGAAAAATAACAACGACTGTCCAAACCTGGTCTATCAAACACAACATATGTTACATATTAGTTATTCATATCTAAGCATCAGTAATAAGACATAATCTCATAGTATAAACAATCCTTTCTGCACGCTGCAAATATACCTTCTATTATAACATGATTTACACATACGTTGAGTATAACTTTATCCATATTGCCTTTATAGCATCATGACACATAAATCACATACCGTAATACATTTTCATAAACATCAACTCTAACGATTATAATACATTTCTTCCATAAACCAATGTAAATACTCTCTACGGATGCTCCTGTCCCACACCAGCCTCATAACCTGGACAGGACATCCACTACAATGATATGTACCCCCTGAATTGGTAAAATAGTAATGTTGAATTGCTGCAGCAATAATTCCCAGCGTGTCAACTTAGCACTGGTGGATTTAGCCGACTGCAAAAATAGCAGTGGTTTGTGATCTGTTTGGAGGAAAAAAATGCACCCCCAACAGGTATCGTGCCAGCTTAGACACCGCCCCGACAATCGCAAGGCACTCCCTCTCAATCGTAGAGTATCTAGTTTCTGCTGGCAACAACTTCCGACTGACATACATTGTAAAGCATAACATGTCATAGCATAAACATGCATTGCAAGGAATCTCATAATCTTTACAAGTCTACAAAACCCACATATTCCTTTAACCATCTGTGGAGCACGCCAAGCCTGCCTACAGTGTGCCTGCCTGCAGTGTGCCTGCCTACAGTGTGCCTGCCTACAGTATGCCTGTCTACAGTGTGACTGCCTACAGTATGCCTGCCTACAGTATGACTGCCTACAGTATGCCTGCCTACAGTGTGCCTGACGTACACTCAGAATACTCATTCTTATCTCTTACTATAGATTTTTCTATACCACTACTCAGTCGTATATATTTCACTTATATCACCAGATAACTCTCTGCTTACAACATATGCAGTAATAATAGTAAATATTGATATCATTACTCCAATATACACATATATATATATATATATATATATATATATATATATATATATATATATATATATATATATATATATATATATATATATATATATGTATGTAAGTATATATCACCTCATCTCTCACTGTATACACATCATCAACCTTTACCTCTTATAGTATAAATATAGTTTTACTTTGCCACTTGGCTACTGTCTCCTTACTCTGAAAAATGTGGTCTTTCTGACCACTTAGTTTCTGTGATACACTCAAACACACTTACAATAGTCGACAGTTGTTAATAACAACTGATGAAACTTTCTGGTGCTATGACACCACTATACCAACTTGACCGTAAATCAGTTTTTACTCCAAAGTCTGTTACTGGCACCCACACTGGTGCTATACTCAGATAATACTTCACTCATTACTAATCTTAATAATCTATGTTATGCAAGTGTTTCCCTTGGCAAAATGAGCACTACACACATGAAAGAAACACATACGCCACACTACGAAAACAAAATCCCAGTCACGAGGAACAAGATGATAGACCAAGAAGAGAAGATGTAGATTAATATATACAATGCGTGACTGTGCACGAACGAGAACAAGGGATACCTGTAAACGTATTTACAAGATATAAAGATGGAACAAGAGAACACACCACTTAAACACAACAAAAGAATTACTGAATGTACACGACAATGTAAATACAAACTACACGAATACGCCTAACACCAACAGGGCTTGGAATGTTAAGTAGGGCAGTCGCAGGAAAACCGTCTGCCTTACTCCACCACTAAACATTCACAGCCACACCCTATAAAGAATCGGTCTAATTCAATCTTTTCCCACAAGTAGGCCAAGAATTAATTAAACTCACCACCCTTCCTCCCTTGAGCAAACAAATATAAAATGATACAATAGACTAACAACAACTACAGTCAACAATGAGGTGCTGAAAGCTATCTTCCTTACTAAGCACTAACAAATCACTCCAGTCAAAATAAACTAAATAATCTGTAAGCACAATTCACCCTATAAGATATCAAAATATATAATACAAATGCCTCCAAGTACTAAGAAAAACAGTGAAAGATCTGATCTAACTAACTATCCACATACATCCATACAGACTAAGTTGTACCCAGAAAGTACAGAAAAGGAACAGAACAACTGGAAAGAAAAAACAACAACAAACTAAGAAGCAAGCTTCAAGAAGCAAATAAAGAAACAGAACTATCCTACTCCAAAAGATCAGACTATACAATAAATAGGATCAGATTGAAAGACAGAAAAGAAAATTTATCATTTAGACGAAAAATAAGAAACATCAATATAGGATATCATACAACAATTACAAAAAAAAAACTTAACTGACGGTCCAACGGCGCTTGAACAAGAAGCTTCCTCAGCACTGGAGATGAATGATGAAAACAGAACAAACGTCACTCACACTTGTACATCCAATCGAAAAATATAGGTCCAGGAAATCAGGCTTCTCTGTAAGTCTGTGTGCCAGCTAATAACAATAGTGTCCCTTAGCACGGTATAGTACCCACTCTCAAGACGACTACACTGTTCTACATGGTGCTAACACAGCACTGTCTACAATAGAAGCACGACTGTCTATTCACACGAAAGTTCAGCTACACAGCTAGTTTCACAAGTCTATGTGTCGGATAAAACAAATAAATCCTAGGCACAATGATATGTAGATCACGTGAAAAGTTTACGTCACAGTTCGACACACCATGGATCACAGTAGTCTTCAGCACAGTGCACTCCAGGAATCACAGCAATCTTCAGGAGACCAGTAGACATGAAGGTAAAGTACTCCAGACCCACTCAGGTTTTGACTGGCGATCTTTGTCCTCTCAAGACTGTGTGTGGTCCCGGCTTCCGGGTCTTCCCAGTAAAGTAGAGGCAGTGATATATGTCTGTGTCAGATAACGTCATTTGACAGTGGTTGAGGCTCGGTTGCTGCTACGCCATGGATGATAATTTTTGCGCCAGAATTTGTTTACACTTCCCTTCCGGTCAACTGACCAAACGGGTTTTTTATTCTATCAGTGTTGCCACTCACAGCGTGACCAACCTAATATTTTGTTGAACATATATACTGACATATAATAATAATGAAATGGTGGTGGTAGTAGTAGTAGTAGTAGTAGTAGTAATAGTAGTAGTAATATTAGTAGTAGTTGATGTAGTAGTAGTATTAAAATAAGTAGCTGTAATAATAATAGTAGTAGAAGTGGTAAAAGTAGTGGTAGTGGTAGTAGCAGTATTAATAGTAAAAACAGTGACAGTAATGAGAATAGTAGCAGCAGCAGTAGTCGTAGTATGAAAATAGTAGCAGTAATGATAATAATAATAATAGTAGTAGTAGTAGTAGTAGTAGCAGTAGTAGTAGTAGTAGTAGTAATAGTAGCAGTAGGGGTAGTAATGAGAGTAATTCTAGTAGCAAAAGTAGTAACAGTAGAAACAGCAGAAGTAATATCAGTATAGTAGTAACAACAGCAGAAATAAGTTTAGTAACATTATCAGCAGTACGTGTGACAATGACGATTATGTGGCCGCCTGCATGCCCAGGTTCTTTGCTTCAGTAGCTAGCGATGACATGATGAATGATTACAACATTCACACACACAGCGAGCGATGACACAACGCCAAACAGAGCTTCTATATAACTAGGGAACGCCACAGTCAACTGAAAATAGTGTTTATTTACAATGTGTGGACCACTGCTGTTACTTGGACCTCCACAATCTTGGTCCGTCACCCTTCCTTCCTTTACTCTCGTTCAGCATTGAAACTACACATTCAATATTTTAATATCTTACCATCAATGGTTGTTCAGGTGCTATCAGTATCTACCTTTTTTCTTCCTTCCTAACAAAATCCTTGTCTATTGATACATGTCGCTCTGGGTTCAGGTTATCTGTGTGATACCGGACTCCTCCGGGGCTGTTAATTTCCCTTTTGATAGATGGCCACTATTTTAGACGAGGAATAGGACTACTGTAAAGATGTAAATAATTTCACTCTACGTACCCTTTTTATACTGTGTGGAGCCTAACTCGCTCCATCGTTCTTCCGTCCTAATCAAGAATTTATTTTGTCAATATGTTGGGTTAATTACCACCCAATCTTGTCTCCTTGTCTAAGAATTTTCACAACACAATCTACTTGAGCATTGCCTTCAACATGGCTACCCTCGTCTCTCTAGCGTATATGTAACCTGCACTGCCTAACTCCCGCTTCTGACTGAGTTGCTGAAAGGCGTGCCTAACCGGATTTCTGTTCACCTCTTTCTGATTTTCCGTCTCATGCACATTCCTATTTGCGCATCCCCTTTTTCTACTCTTTCCAGACTTTCCTATATTTGATTCTCACTATTCGTTCCCTTAACCTGCCACATCTATCTCCTTATCCCCCCAAAGTAAATTATTTATCCATAGGAGAAAAAATTTATTTTCATTGTCGTACCAACACTATTGTACTTTTCCCTATATACAAAATCCTTAGCAATGTGCTGTTACAACCTTTCTTCAACACATAACTAATTTCGATCTCTCCAATGGACAATTTCTTTTTACACAACATGATTATTATTGTACTGGGAACATTCTTGTCCCGTCCTTTTATCAATAACTACATTCATCCACATCTCCTTCCCTTTCATACTCCTAATGAAGAACAATTTATTTTTGTCCATTTCTTTCATTCACAATCGGCCAAGTTTATTTCCTGACAGTCACTCTTTCACTTCTGCTATCTCACACGCACACCATTTTGCTAACAATTTTAATGTATCACACACCTGGTGTGGTTTTCTTTTGCCATTTCTTCACTATACCCAGAACCTGCTCTGTGTCCTGTCTTATTATGTACACTTTACATGTTTGCATGAGCCATTCAGTCGTCGTAGTCTCATTCTACTGTCGTCCCCCTGTCTATCCCTTGGAGAAATTTTTACCTCCCATTTACGAACACTTATCTTCCCTTTTATCCTCTACTATCTACTCATGTTACATGCTTTTGACACGTGATTACATTTCCACTTCTTTAGTGGTCTTCATTTTTCCATATTCGTCACATATCATCATTTTCTAATGTTACAACATATCGTCATACCAAAACTGGGGAATTTCTCTTTTCCCGTCACTTTCCTTAAGTGACCGTTAATTCCTGTTTACATTTTATGACTGTTCTTACCCTTGTCATTTGCACTCACATTCTGTTCACTCTGTATATATCCATACAAAGTTTATTTCCTTTTACTCATCCAGCCACTCCTGTTATCATATATGTAAACGCATCATATTCTTTTATTGTCTGTCACCACACACCTGGTGGGAATTTTTTGGCCTCTTTCTTTTCTCGTATAAAGCCTAAACATGTCTTCTGTCGTGTCTTTCTATATACATTGTTCATGATTGCGTGAGCCATTTAACTAACATGGCAACACTGAATTGCTATCTTCTTGTCCACCTTTTTCTAACTAGACTTCTGTCCTTGGTCTACTACGCGGAAATATTTGAAACGTCTTGGGTCTACCTATCTTAAACCATTTTTTTGTTGTTTATTTTTATGTTGCCTACTTGCGTGTTTTTCTGCTGCTGACCCGTCACTTGACTTCATTTTCCACTTATGTCTATTATCTCTCTTTACTCTTTTTTTACGTCCTCCCCTCATCACTTTGTTTCATGGTTTCTCCATATTTCTTCTATTCACACTGTCATTCTTCAGTACTCCATGTCTGTATCATGTTCCTGTGCCTTCTCACGTCTCTTTTCATCTTTGTCCCTTTCTTACGGCTTCTCAATGTCCGTTCCCTCTCTGGAACCTCTCTTTGAGCTACCTTCTTTTCTTTCCTTCTCCACATAACCCCGGCTCCCCGTGTCTGAATTTCTTCTGTATATGTTCAGAGAGGGTTACCCTCAATAGACTCTCATTTGTAGTCTGGCAAACGCCACACTTAACGTTTTATATGTTTTTCGTTCCCTGCCGGGAACGTTCTTAACACATTTCTCTTCTCTTCATTCCTTCTTAAAACGTCTATATATATTCATGCTATTCTCCCTACGACTTTTCGATTACTTCGAATTTCTTAATTTCCTCTTCTATTTTCTTCTCTTCGTGTATTTCGGAGGGAAAAAAATATGATTTCTCTCCAAAGTCTTCACAAGACTCCAGCCACTGCTGCAAAATGTCTCTCCTCACTTCCATTTTTTTTTCTCTTTGCCATTTTCTCCATGGCTTCTCACTTCTACATTCGTTCCTTGTTGACTCCATTTTATCGTTGAGTTCAGTGAAGAGGTAAATTGAAACGCGAATGGTTAAAACGGAATGAATATCAACAATGTTCTTCAAACGAAAATTCCAACAAGTATCGTTGAATTGGGTGAACTGGGCAAGTATTGGCAGCACACAAGTCGGTGATTACTGTACATATATTTTATTGACGTGACACCAACGAAGTGGAACAAGACAATCATAGTTACAGATGCGAAGATCATACGTCAAAATGTTAATATCACTGTTAATAGTTGTTGTAGATTCTCTAACAGTTAAGTTCTCTTATATTCCAGTGACTAAGGATCACTTCCATTACCATATAACAGACATGGTATTAACGTCCGTTGACCTTCTCCCAAGGACGTTTATTAAGGCAAACGGATTCATTCTCACGGAGCAATAATTTATATCATACTTGTAAGCATCCCAGACTTTCTTCATAAAATTCTTAGATAGCATATCCAATCCAAACAAAGGCAGATATAACAATACAACCAGGTTAGTGTTTCATCTTGGCTAACCTCTCGGTATCCATGCCCCGACTTTGGCATAGGTAAAACGGCATATTAAACATGTGAAGCATATATATATATTCATTAACTTGATTCCACATATGGATTCTCCCTCTACGAAAAGATTCCAAAGGCTATCGACTCCGTGTGTCCAATTCTAGGAATGTCATCTCCGATGAATTCCCGCTAGACCATTAATAGGAGCGGCCTGATACTTTAATTTACATAATTAAACTTGCCATAAGAAATGGGGCGACACTTACTTCATGCTTCCACTATTGGCTTCGCCATGAAGACCAATAGATACGAATACAACTGATGGCTTCTTCAACTTTGCCAGGAATCAAAGAATAACACTGCGGACATAAATGTCGTCCGAGCTGCCCCTATCATGACGTCACAATCTACTCAACTAGGTTACACGTGCGTCCAAAGCAACTCACACAGCATTGTGCACGTCAGTGCGTGAATCAATCGAACGCACAAATAATATAACTATATAAAACTGGTGCGTACATTTGGCAGGACCGAAGACTACCCCCGTAGGTAATAAATGTACGTAACAGCTCCCTTATTACCTCCCCTTAAAAAAATTAATTCTATTAATTTTTTTCGAACAAATTACTCGAGAGAGAGGTGAGTCAAAACTACAACAAGATTTATGACATGCATAAAATTATATCATATTAAGAAAAGAATATTAAATGAAAACAATATAACTAAATGATAGTATGCATTAAAGCACACATCCACCATCGACCTACTTTGGAACGATGTGGTAATATTCGAAGTAAAAAGAAGTTGAAAATGAAAATGAAATAAACCATAAAAAAAAAATGATAATAAAATTCAACAAAATTGTTTTAAAAGAAATTTGAAACATATGATTTCAAAAATGAAAATGAACAGCAACACTGATGATGATCAATGATAAAAGAATCAATAAAACAGAAAATTTTAAAATACAACATGCAAAATGAAACAAAGCATAATTAAACACTTTAAGAAGCAACGCACTTACTATTTCCTAACACTAGTAAGTTTGATTAGTTATCTAAAAGTGAGATATCATGTAGTGGGATACGTGAATACACGTATTGCGAAACACTAATAAAATTAGTAGATGTGTGATTTATAATCAATCAAATAGATTAAATTGAATTATTCTACTTAATAGTACTTAATTTATGAACAAATAACTAATTACTAATTTATTCTAAGTGATTTCGATTTCACTCATTGTTAATATTCTTTTAGAACTAGTTAAATCGACAAGAATATGTTCTAAATGTACCATGCCTGAAATAAGTTTACGAACACGATATGTAGTGTAATCTGTTCCATAACAATAGTGAATGTCTATTTGTCACTCTTACCAATGTTTCCATACTAAAAAAAAAATGTTACTTTAATATCACTGTTCCCGTTCTAACAAAACGTTACTTCACAAGAAATAATGTTATAATCCATACGTAAGTATATTCTGAAAGTTATATATATACGAATACTGCAGAACTACACATAGTCTGCACAGATGTATAATCAGTGACCATGTACAAAGTTATTCATGTTTCTGTGAGGACGTTTCACCATCTGGAAGTGGTTTAATTTCGACGTGTTCACTAGGGCATCTTGAAAGACAGTCTGCAAACACATTCTGTACTCCAGGAATAGCTCGTATCTCAAAATGGAACGGTTGAAGCGCAATAGCGTAACGCGCTGACTTTGATGACTTCACGTTCCCTGTGTTCAGTGCTGTAAGAGCTTTCTGGTCGGATTCCACCACAAAGTGTATTCCGAGGACATAACGATCCAGTTTTGTGATTTACCAGACAAGAGCGAGGAGCTCTTTGTCCAGAACGGAATACTTCATCTCGCTCGTCGTAAGCTTTCTGGATACGTACATAATCGGAAATAAGGTGCCTCCGTATTCCTGCATCAAAACTGCCGCGATAGCGTAGGAAGAAGCATCACTGCGAAGAACAAAGGTGAGATCTTTGTTAGGCAACCTTAAAACAGGCTTATTTGAAAAAAAATTGTTTTATATAATCTAAAGCCGTTTGATGATCCTGCGACCACTTTATTACATTAGGTGTGCCTTTCTTCAGTAACGAAGAAAGAGGTGCAGTTATAGTAGACAAATGAGGGATGAATTTAGAATAGAACTGTATTAGTCCTAAGAGCGACCTCACTTGTTTTTTTGTCTTAGGTGCTGAGATGTTTAAAATTTTAGAGACGTTACTGTCTTCTGTATACATTAAACCGCGACCTATACGGTGACCAAGAAATGAGATGTCATGAAAACCGACAAAAGCCTTTGAAGGTTTCGCTGTTAAGTTATAATCCCGTAAGGTAGAAAGTAAAGATTTTAAAACCTGAATATGTTCATCCCAAGAGTCACTGAAAAGACAGATGTCATCTATATAAGTAATGACATCGGGACGATGAGACAATATGCGGCGCATCATGCGTACAAAGGTAGCTGGCGCATTCATTAGACCGAATGGCATAAAATTCCATTGAAAAAGACCCCGTGGCGTCGAGAAAGCGGTGAATGGCTTTGCTTTAGGGATTAATGGCACTTGCCAATAACCCTTTGAAAGGTTAAATTTCGAAAAGAATGTGGCATGAGACAATTTCTCTAATAAGTCGTCTAAAAGAGGTAATGGTTCCGCATCGAATTTTGTAACTTTGTTTAATTTCCTGTAATCTACGCAAAGACGTATATTGTTGTCCTTCTTCCGAATGATTACCATAGAAGAAGAATATGGTGATGAAGATGGTTCAATTATATTTAATTGAAGCATCTCATCCAATTCCTTATCAACCTTATCACGAAAGTGTAAAGGAATAGGATATGGGCGAACTCGAATCGGTGTATCGTCAGTCAGAATAATGTCATGTTGGATGACTGACGTATGACCTGGGATGTCAGTGAGGACATCCTCATACGTGTGTAGAATATTAGAGACTTGCTGACGTTGATCATCAGTAAGAGTAGATGAGATAGTAACATCATTCCATTTCTCAGTGGAATGGAGTGGTACAACTGGTATTGGTAGTTGTACATCATCGAAAGAAGATTCCTCTTCTTGGATGACAGACAAACTAGAATAGTGTTGAATAGGAGGTGTAGGATCGTCAGTTGCTTGGAACACTGATTGTAGATAATCAGGACGTGAGTAATATTCCTTCAACATATTAATGTGGAAGGTTTTATGTTTACCATTAACATCAACGATGTAGTCGACATCGGATATTCTTGAGATGATCCTGAAAGGACCTCTCCAGGTAATTAAAAGACGATTATTATGCGCAGGGAGTAATACAAAAGCTTCATCACCAGGTATGAGCTGGCGAAGACGTCTATACTTGTTTGCAAATAGACGAGCTTTTTCTTTGGCTTGTTCGGATGATGCAGTAGCTAATCTACAAGCATCTATGATTCTCTTTCTCAAAGAGATCACATACTCATAAGAGGATTGAGTTTCCTCTTCAATATTCTCGTCAACCAATAAGTCGTGGATTAACGACATCGGACCGCGTGGTTGCATGCCGAAAACAAGTTGAAATGGAGAAAACCCCGTTGCTTGATTTTGTACTTCGCGATACGCAAAGAGACAAGCGGGTAGGACCCGATCCCAGTCTTGTGGGTGGTCTTGAGTTATCTTACCCAACAACTGCTTGAGTGTCCTATTTAGACGCTCAATTAACCCATTTGACATCGGATGATAAATAGAACTTAGAGATCTGTCTATACCTAATGTCTTCATAACTTGAGACATGGATTCAGAAATGAACTGAACCCCATGATCCGACAAGATTTTCCGTGGAAAACCAATGCGTGAGAAGATTAACATCAATGCCTCTGCTACACTGGCAGATGAAGTGTTCTTGAGAGGGATGGCTTCAGGCCAGCGAGTGCACATATCAATGCACGTAAGAATATGCGTATGCCCTCTAGCAGATGGTAGCATAGGACCAATAATGTCTATAGCCATTTTATCAAATGGTCTAATCGGGATGTCCGCAGCTTGAATAGGAGCCGCATGAAACGGACCCCGTACCTTAACTTCTTGACATATCAAACAAGACCGACAATAGAGAGTGATGTCCTTATGTACGCCTGGCCAGTAGAATGCCGAAAGCACTCTGGATTTGGTACGCGAAAAACCCATATGGCCCGCACATTGCGAGTCATGCGCATGTCGTAATATACGAGATCTCATACAGGATGGGACTATAATCTGAGAACATAAGGATGAATCCTTTTCTCGTATTACTCTAACCAAAATGCCATTTTTAAGTATAAAATCATGTCTAGATTTTGCAAGTTTGTTGCTGGTATTATTTTTGTTCACATACTGAAAAAATTTTTTTTTAATGAATCATCATTCTTTTGCAATGTTGCAAACAACTCCCGTGAAATAGGAGCATCATCATCACAAGTGGTATGAACTGTAGGTTCCATAGGTGTATCATGCGACATATTAGTAGCTTGCGCTCTAGTCACTACTGCATTCGCAGTTTGAATATGTCGCTCTTCCCATTCAGCAATTTGCTGTGGTGTACACTCTTTAATACCATGTATGCGACCAAGTATCAAATCACAAATTGGATTCGGAAGGAGACAAGCTTGAATCTTTCCTGAAAAAAAATGGTGTATTAAGATCAATAATAGCAGTGGCAAATGTTTCAATTGTGCCACCAAACGTCACACATTTGACAACCCGGCCCGTGGCACAACTTGGGTGGATCAGCGAAGTCCGGACGCCGACTATGTTGCAACCTGAGTCAAATAGGAGAGAGCATGAAATATTGTTGACAAATCCCTTGTTAAACTTAAGAGAGCCCTGTCCCTGGTGTACTGACGCAGCAGTGGCCGTACAGACTGCAGGTAGACTAGGCAAGGTATGTCCGCAACGCAGCGTCGTGATCGCCCTGGGCTGGAAAAGAGTAGAGCATTCTGAACAATCTTTGACTTGGGTACAATCAAGAGAACAACACATAGCATTATGAGTTTCAGCTCCTTTACCCTGTTCAATGTTAGCCTGTGTATCACTAAAAGCGACATTAGAATGTCTATTCGTATTACTCAACGATCTATCTCGTCGACGCGATCGATTTTGATTTTTGTCATTAAAATTGCCATAATTGTAGTTTCTGCTAGAGTTAAAATTTGGATTAGTCCGATAATTTGTATAATTATCGTTATGATGTTGGTAAAATGGTTTATTTCCAAAAAAATTGTTTGTTTTGCGGACCCTGAGATCTTGATCTCCAGTTTTGTTTATTATAATGTCCTTGATTATTTTTAAAATTATTGTTACCAAAATCTCGCGATCTGTGAGCCTGGTTTCAAGAAACATTAAATGGAGCAGATTGTTGAAATTGCTTCCCTTTGTAAAAATTACCATTGTTAAAATTGTCATTATTTCCCTTATTGACATATCTGTCAGCACTAAAAGAACGATTGCGTGAAAAATTGTTTTGTTGTGCTGCAAAAGCAACAGGCAATTCATTCTTAATCTGTGCATTACTTAGATCCATGTTTGGGTGAGCAGTGCAAAAATTTTTAGCATGCTGTTCTAGGTCTTTCATAGATAAAGGTTTCCGTTCGTGTAAAAATGCGAGAAATGTAGGATTTACAGACGAAAGTACCTTATCGCGCATCAGTAAATCGAAGAGACCTTCATACGACTTTTCAATTTTGGATAATTCGATCCATCTTTCTAATGTTAGTCGTATTTGTGACAGAAAATCACTAAAATTTCTGCTAGATTGAGGTAGTAATGTATGGAATCTTGATCGATATTGGTCTTCTGTCATTTGGAATTTTTGCAGAAGTGCCGCTCTAAGAGCATTATAGTCATTTTTCTCACCAATGCTGGTGGTATGATAAACTGCTAATGCGTCCCCTGTGAGTAATCTGGATAAATATGTACAGTATAGAGCTTTATCCACGTTATAAGACACACAAGTGGCCTCAAACCTATCTAGGAAGAATATCACGTCATCAGACGGGGGATTAAATTTTGGTAATTTAAGGTGAATTTCCTTAAAATTATCATGTCTGGATGAAGTTTGGCTTTCAAAAGTTCTCTGAGAATTAGCTTCCTGAGTTAACCTAAGTCTCTCATATTCTGACTCTGCTAATTTCAGTTCATGCTGTCGTTTTCTTTCATTCTCTTCCATCTCAAGCTGAAGTCGTTTTGTGTTTTGTTCAGCTATTAATCTTCTTTCTGCCACTTCTTTTTGTTTCTGTTCTGCCTCTCGCTGCAATCGTTCCTCTTCTAATTCAGCGGCTAATCTCATTTTTTTCTCCTCTTCCTCAGCTATAAATTTCCTCTTCTTTTCATCCTCCTCAGCAGTTAATCTCATTTTTTTCTCCTCTTCCTCAGCTATAAATTTCCTCTTCTTTTCATCC
The DNA here is from genome assembly GCA_024509875.1 of Oreohelix idahoensis. NCBI lineage: Eukaryota > Metazoa > Mollusca > Gastropoda > Stylommatophora > Oreohelicidae > Oreohelix > Oreohelix idahoensis. The sequence continues at coordinate 54,416 of JAMPIV010021971.1, read as the reverse complement.
TCCTCAGCCTCAATTCTTTTTTGATCTGCCTCAAATTTCAAATTTTCCAAACGTAAAGTTTCTAACCTTCTCTGATCAGCTTCTATTTCTTGAGCTTTCTTATATTCTGCAAGTGCAAATGCTTTTGCTTCCTCAGGAGCCATCTGAAGAGCTTTTGCTTGCTTAATGAAATAGTCTAAGGTAGCCATTATTCAATTTTATTATGTAATAATACTACTTAAAATTGTTACTACAACTAGTGGTTTTCGTTCCTGTTCTAGAACGGTAAAATAAATTTATATAATAGGCAATAATATTAATAATTAATAATGTAATTTATAACATGAAATGGTGTGAAAGCAATAACGTGACAGACAATAGCACAATACTGACACGACACGATAATCAAGACAAATGACTACAGTCGTAGAAATCAAATAAAATAAAAATGTGGAACTAAAATAGAATGTCGTAAAAAATTACGATGACATCTACGATCCAATAATGCACAAGACAATTGACAACACAGTGTAAAAACATATGCTTTGTAAAAAAAATGAACGACAGTCAGGTAAGATGGACAATAATGACATACAAAATACATCATGAAAATAAGGTACAAGTAAAATAACTACCAAAAACAACAATTAAAACTTGACGAAACAGCTAAAATAGTCAGGTGTCACAGACTACCAGACACAGTGGACCAAAGATCCTTCTATGCTCACGCATAGGAACATTCCACTGCGGGAAGTCTGCAAAATAATGTCCTACAGAACACTTAAGACGGACCTGTGGTGAAACTGGTAATTTCCCGTCCTAAGTCGCCATTCCCAACCTCCCACGAAGAATACACAACATATAACACTTAACACGAAAAATATGAAGGTGGACATATCACGGAAGGCACAACTAAGCGTAATAAAGTGTACAACGGAAACACGTTATACTCATCTCGCGTGCAGGTAAAAAATCAATGTGCCTCGTCTCCGTGGATGTACGTCTACAGATAAAATACTTCGTTCTGCTTCTCTAGATTACAGCTCGCACGCAATAATGATGAAGAGATGATCTCCAAGTAATCAGTCACTGTGAAACCTGACGTGGAGGTTGATTGAAGACCTTGACCTTGGTAAACGTAAGTTGAATCTGATTCATATCACGCTAGGATCCAAATTGAGATGATGTCGCCTTGAAAGTAAAAATTCTTCTTTTCAAACGATAATTTGGATGGGTACGTTCCTTGGAAGTTAGATATTTCCAGACCACACTGGCACACCATTTATTGTTGACTCCATTTTATCGTTGAGTTCAGTGAAGAGGTAAATTGAAACGCGAATGGTTAAAACGGAATGAATATCAACAATGTTCTTCAAACGAAAATTCCAACAAGTATCGTTGAATTGGGTGAACTGGGCAAGTATTGGCAGCACACAAGTCGGTGATTACTGTACATATATTTTATTGACGTGACACCAACGAAGTGGAACAAGACAATCATAGTTACAGATGCGAAGATCATACGTCAAAATGTTAATATCACTGTTAATAGTTGTTGTAGATTCTCTAACAGTTAAGTTCTCTTATATTCCAGTGACTAAGGATCACTTCCATTACCATATAACAGACATGGTATTAACGTCCGTTGACCTTCTCCCAAGGACGTTTATTAAGGCAAACGGATTCATTCTCACGGAGCAATAATTTATATCATACTTGTAAGCATCCCAGACTTTCTTCATAAAATTCTTAGATAGCATATCCAATCCAAACAAAGGCAGATATAACAATACAACCAGGTTAGTGTTTCATCTTGGCTAACCTCTCGGTATCCATGCCCCGACTTTGGCATAGGTAAAACGGCATATTAAACATGTGAAGCATATATATATTCATTAACTTGATTCCACATATGGATTCTCCCTCTACGAAAAGATTCCAAAGGCTATCGACTCCGTGTGTCCAATTCTAGGAATGTCATCTCCGATGAATTCCCGCTAGACCATTAATAGGAGCGGCCTGATACTTTAATTTACATAATTAAACTTGCCATAAGAAATGGGGCGACACTTACTTCATGCTTCCACTATTGGCTTCGCCATGAAGACCAATAGATACGAATACAACTGATGGCTTCTTCAACTTTGCCAGGAATCAAAGAATAACACTGCGGACATAAAATGTCGTCCGAGCTGCCCCTATCATGACGTCACAATCTACTCAACTAGGTTACACGTGCGTCCAAAGCAACTCACACAGCATTGTGCACGTCAGTGCGTGAATCAATCGAACGCACAAATAATATAACTATATAAAACTGGTGCGTACATTTGGCAGGACCGAAGACTACCCCCGTAGGTAATAAATGTACGTAACAACTTCTGTCCTTGGTCTACTACGCGGAAATATTTGAAACGTCTTGGGTCTACCTATCTTAAACCATTTTTTTGTTGTTTATTTTTATGTTGCCTACTTGCGTGTTTTTCTGCTGCTGACCTGTCACTTGACTTCATTTTCCACTTATGTCTATTATCTCTCTTTACTCTTTTTTACGTCCTCCCCTCATCACTTTGTTTCATGGTTTCTCCATATTTCTTCTATTCACACTGTCATTCTTCAGTACTCCATGTCTGTATCATGTTCCTGTGCCTTCTCACGTCTCTTTTCATCTTTGTCCCTTTCTTACGGCTTCTCAATGTCTGTTCCCTCTCTGGAACCTCTCTTTGAGCTACCTTCTTTTCTTTCCTTCTCCACATAACCCCGGCTCCCCGTGTCTGAATTTCTTCTGTATATGTTCAGAGAGGGTTACCCTCAATAGACTCTCATTTGTAGTCTGGCAAACGCCACACTTAACGTTTTATATGTTTTTCGTTCCCTGCCGGGAACGTTCTTAACACATTTCTCTTCTCTTCATTCCTTCTTAAAACGTCTATATATATTCATGCTATTCTCCCTACGACTTTTCGATTACTTCGAATTTCTTAATTTCCTCTTCTATTTTCTTCTCTTCGTGTATTTCGGAGGAAAAAAAATATGATTTCTCTCCAAAGTCTTCACAAGACTCCAGCCACTGCTGCAAAATGTCTCTCCTCACTTCCATTTTTTTTCTCTTTGCCATTTTCTCCATGGCTTCTCACTTCTACATTCGTTCCTTCTAGAACTATCTCTTCTATATGTCTGTGCCATCCTTCCCGTGGCTTCTCTATACTCCCGTCATTTCTCCATGGCTCTCATCTCTTATCCATTTCCCTATGGTTCTCTCTTGTGTTCGGTGGAGAATGACTCCATTAAAAGTCTCCTCACGACTTAGCTAACGCCGCGATTTCCATACCTCTCCTTCCATCGTTTATCCGCTTCTGACACTTCCCTCCATCTAGTCTGACTCGTTATCTCCGCATAACGTGTCCACCTTTCTGCCCTGTTCGCAAGTATTTCATTTAGGTTGTATACTGGGTACTCACGTTCTCTACTCCTACTTCTATATTTGCTCCATTCTTCCTTGGTTCTTCTACTATTCTCTCCTCTTCTGTAAGTCCTTTTATGTCTGTGACTATCGTCTCTCTCCTCAGACACTACACTGTCGACACCGATTCTGAAGACCATCTCCGTCTACTACTATGTTCTGCTTCATTAACCGTCTGTCGACTTTTCCTCCTGGTCGACCTATCCTCTTCTTTGTAATCTTTCTTCTCTGTGTCCTCCACATCCGCCTTTTCATCCAACATTTCGATCACAAGTTTGTGAACTTCTTTTTCCGTTTTTGATAAGTCTGTATCAAACTTTCCTTCCAGCAATTTCTGCACCTTCTTTGTTGACAAGGTGCTGAGATCGGCTCCTCTTACGGTGTTTTTTATTGCTTTCTTTAACTCAATATATACTTGGTTCAGCCGTTCTGATCATTTTCTTCGTTTTTATCTGATTTATGCATCCAAGATCACTGTTCTCATTTCTCGGCCAATAACTTATATTGCTTTCGTCGTCCGATATATAATCGAGCTCATTCGAACTGAAACCTTGAGCATATTCGTCGGAGTCTATAAGTCTATCTTCCCCACTTGACGAATCGGAATCTGATTTTATGTCCAGCTGGTACTTTTCGTGCACTGTACATACTCCTTCCTGTCTTGTCTTCCTCTTCTCCAAGTCTTCGAATTATTTTTCCAAATCTGCACAAAGTGTCGTTACTTCTTCTATTTCCGCTGTACCACTATTTCCTTCTTGATCTTTGTTGCTACTCACATGTCTCTCTTTGCATTGATTCTGAGCTCGGTATTCGTTTTGATCTTTACTTCTGCTTTTCTTGTCCTTTTTGAACTCTTGAAATTGTCTTTCAATATATCTGTACAGTGAGGCTATCTCTCCGTCTTCCTTAATGTCACTTGTACTAGTATTTCCTCTCATGAGTTCTTTATAATTTTGTGGTGGCCCCAAGTGTGACGCTTCAGTATCTATCTCCGTTTGTGTTCCGGGACTAATCATTTTTGTTTTATTCGCTTCTGGTTCTTGTGTTATTGTCCTAGGTTGATTATTATTCATAGGGGTCAATTGCGTCCTATTTGTTTTTACATCACTGACCTGTTGATGCATGTTAAAGGTTTTTCTCCCTTGTTTTACTGGCTTTATATGTGCTCTTAGTCCATCTTCTGTTGTTATCATAATCTTTGTTGGTCACTCGTAACATTATTTATTTCCCAAATCTTTCCTTGTTTTATTCCATTGATCACATTTCTCACTGCAGTGCGACAGTGTCTTTTATTGAGACTGTTCCAGTGTCTGTCTACAGTGACCACGAGACACGTTTTGTTGCTGTTGTCTCTACTAGTGTCGTAGACTATAGGGTGGTGCACTCCTCTGGTGTTTTGTGTATATGCTCGAGTGTTACCATAGAAGATATGACCTCTGTTAGCCCTAAATCTAGAACCTGTCTGGTGAGAATAACAGCACTGACCAATTGGTGATCTTGGCCTCTCGTATCTTACCTGTTGCTCACAGAATCTTGCTATATGTCCAACCGTTTGGCACCGGAAACATCTAACATTAGGTGTGACATGCAATGTTCCTCTTGGTTGTCTTCCACTCCTATACCTACCTTGCTGCTGTCTCCGTCTGTCTACCTGGTTCACTTCCATCGGTTTTTCCGCTTCCTCTTGTGTTTCCGCCTGTCCCAATCGAATGTCTAAGTGTTTCCTAACATTTTCTTCTGCCACGGCAGCTGAAATTGCGTCTTTCAGCGTCTTGTAATCCTTCCTTAACAACATTAGCTTTAATGTACGAGTATTATTGTTCAACCCATCGATGAATATACCTACCAGCTGATTGTTCATTTCTTGGAGGTTGACTTCCTGGCCCATGAATGTTTCTTCTGCAAGATTCAGCAGTCTATCACTGAACATCTGCGTAGTCTCATTCTTGTGTTTCTTCAGTTTCATTAGCTGAATCCAAGCAATTTGTGGGTCGGACACGAAGGAATACCGTCTAACTAGCTCTGCTTTAAGATCTTTCCGCGTTTCATTGGGGCATGTGTCTAGTCGCCTTCTCATAAAATCAGTGACCAGACCAGCAGACGAAAAAAATGCAATTTTCACTTTCTCAAAATCATCAGCGTTTATTGACATCGCATATTTATCAATGTCTGAAAGCCACTTACGGCATGCGTGTGGGTCACCTGTAAATATGTCAATATTACCTTTTATGTTCGCATATCTGGCGCTGTTGTCAACCTTGGCTAATGTGTCACTAATTGCTTTTACGAGAGCTAAAGTCTGACCCTCTTGCATGTTATGAAGTATATCTTCGTTCTGCGCCATGCTACCTAATCAGGTACAATCAAAAGAGCACACACACAAAAATATATAGGCCTATATACTCAAACTGTCTTGTACCTGCAACCAAAAGAAATTTATTATTAGTTGTTGGGGGTTGGTGGGCGCTGCAGAAGAATGATTCCGTTACACAGATTATATGCACATGATGTTAGTACACAACTGTGTGGTCACATTGCTTAACTATTAATTTTTTTATTATCATATTGTTAATGCTTTTACACAAGATCACTTCTATCCGTAACTACTATTACTAACTAAAATGGTACCTACAGTATCTATACCTTAACTAGCCGTGTTGATTCTTCGTTGGAGCGCTCTTGTTTCCTAATGTCCACTTGTAACACGTAGTTGTGCTACACCTTCCTAACCGCTGTGCACCAGGTAACTTTGCACTACACAGCACGTTACAGGAGTTCACACGTATTCTTGCTCGACTGATGACGTACAGCTGCGATGACCTTTCCGAACAGATGGTTGGAGAGAAAAAATGTTTCGTACCTTGCCTTGCTTGTGATTCGGTCTGGTGATTCTCGATGTCAACACTTCGACGAACTCCTACAGTTGTTTTGAAAAATTCTCCAATGTCATTGCTTGCAAAAACAGCACTGCTTGCGTCCTTGTATAGTGCTTCAATGATATCTATGATGTTGGTATCAAAATTGAATTTTCTCATTATTAGCCATAAGCCTTCATGCCAGATTCGATCGAAGGCTTTTGTGAAATCGATGAAGTTATGGTATAAATCGCATTGATGCTGGAGATGTTTTTCGATCAGTAATCTAATGTGATAGGAAAATGAGATAACTGAGATAAGAATAAGAATGGATAATTATTGAGTAGCAGGACTTAGTTATACGTCATCAGTGACACGGGAAGTCCGTGCGCTGACTGAAGAGTTGGGGTTCACTCTTCATTTGTGGTCAGCTGAGAGCAGGTTAGCGTAGACTAACCGTAAGGACCATCTACAAAGTTATGGCCAGCTCAGGTACCATGGTGTTTATGGTACTGCTGCAGTATGCAGAAAAGAAGACAGACACAAGATGTTACGACAAATTGTTTTCATAACGAGCTGTGTTTAAGTAGGTAGTCAACAGTTTATTCAAGAAAAAACCTTGGTATGTAAACTCTCGTATAGTTAACCAAGTGCAGGTAGTCAAGGACAAGTGTTAGAAACAGTGGTCCAGTGTCGGACGCATAGGGCAGACTTTATAAAGATCAGTTTAAGGGCTAAGAATACGTTTTCAGCACTGGTGGTGACCCAGCTAATACTTCGAAGCCAAACTGAAAATATATTGAGAACAGCCCATTAGTAAGTAGTGATTAGTAGACAGTATTACAGTGGTCAGCAGAGATCAAGAGTTAACCAACTAGTTCCTGACCAGTAAATTATATGATGCATGAGTGTCAACGTAGAAGTCTCATATGTTCTATTACTTTATAATCAGGCACGGAGATGGCCAATTGGGAATATGTTTATTGCCAACAATAAAGAACTTTGTTGTCAGCTATGGGTCGATCAGTCAATGCAGTCATCATAGTTGTCTGATCATTAATATATCACTCAGCAGTCACATGAGCAAGGTAGGCAAGTCAAAAGTGAACGGTGCATATAATTACAGACAGAGTACATAAAGACTTGGACAGGCCACTGTTAGTTGGTTTTTTTATGCGTGATGCAAATGTTGATGTGTAGTTGAAGATCTGGGTCACTCACGCTGACAGCATACATGGTTCTTGTACGATGATGAGGATGATGAGACATGGGTGTGTAGAGACGCGAATGCGTTTAGGCTCATATATGGTTACACAATACACCCAGTCACACTCGTACTGAAGCCAATGATGGTTGAAACTACTGGTGACAGTTCATACATTTATTCACAGGACTAACAGTAGAATCACACAGGAACAGTCAATGTAAACAGGTTCATGTACATCATGTTAATTATAATCGCTTGGTACATATCAGGCATTCTAAGGCTGGTGGACATTCAAATATGTGGGCATGGTCAATAGTGGTATGTCCTTTAACGTACAGTTCATATGGCCGCTTTGGTATCCCTGACTGAACGCGTCAGATACCTGAATAACTCCGTCATACAAAAGACGAGCCCTTAACTCATGTAATCCTATTACCAGGGCCGTCGTTCAACTTGGCATAACACGCCAGTTACAAATTTTCATGCGGTAGAATAGTGGCCATTACACAGACCTCCATATGACGTCAGCTGTGTATTCTTCATTAAGCAGGTTGCATAAACCCTGCTATAATGTTTGTATAAGTATACCGCCAACCTGCGGTTTCCACTATATATAACTTCGTCACTGGACTTCTGATCATATGAAGACGAATAGTCTTAAATAGCTACCTTGAGCACAAAATATAAGTTCTCCATTACAGGAACGGTGAGCTGTTCTCACGGCTAGGTAATCCTTTAACAAATTCTGCAACCGAATGCATAGTAGTGAAAAAGTCGGTGTTACCTTGAAACGAATCCTCAGAACACAAGAAACAACACTGTCGTCATTCCTGACGTACAGTAACTCACTGGGGAAAACTGCCAACGCAGTCACTTCGAAGATTTTCCTTCCCCAGAATACAACGGACATTCACGTCCTACAGAAGCCAGTCCGCAACTCTACCTCACGGAAGTCCAATTTTGCGCGCTCCAACTGCGCATGGCACATAGCCCAGAACTGTTTACCTTTGACCCTAAAGGTCAACCACAATGAATGAACCAAAAAGGGAGATAACCCCTAATCAACCTGACACAGCAAAGTTAAGACATAGTTACCCAACTTTGACCAGGGTGAAGAACATACAACCAATAAATCGACGTTTGAAACTCCATCAAAGATTACAGCAACATATTACTGCACCCCCCCCCCCCCGTAAAAAAAATGACACACTTCTTTTAAATATATCCATGAGCAAGATAGCACAAGCATCAATTATGCGCCCATGAAAGAATGAACCTAATATCAGGTACAATAGACGCATAAATAAAGCGTCTGGAGAGAGTAAAAATCATCCCCCATCATAAGAGAAAATATTTCCTCTAAGCAAAACAAACTCGGGAGGTACCATTAAAGAAATCTAAGTTGCTGGCAATACCAATCATAGATATCAAAAATAGTCAAATACTATAACTATAGCAATATACAAATATCATGAACTACAATACTATACCATCAACATATCTAATGGATATATATCACGGATGGACATAACCAAATTTGTTAAAGTCATTATACATCATCCAAATAGTGACACAATTGTGTTAATATATATTATGATATTAGGAACAGACATAAGTCTGGAAGTGTATCAGGAAATCTAGGACATAAGATTTAAATGGAATCATGTGGGCATCTAGACAATATGTCTGGCATCACATTATCCAAAACACGGATAGCTCGCACCGTAAAATGGAAAGATTGAAGAGCAATAGCATAACGAGTAGATCTCGAGCTCTTCAAATCCTTACTTTGCATAGCTGTAAGAGCTTTTTGGTCGGTTTCCATAATGAAATGCGCGCCCAGAAGGAACCTTTGTAGCTTAAGAATGGACCAAACCATGGCCAACAATTCACGGTCTAAAACCGAGTAATTCCTTTCTGCCGCATTCAGCTTCCTAGAAATATACATTACATGATGCAGAGTTCCTGAATACTCCTGCATTAGTGCCGCTCCAATCCTAGTGGAAGAGGCATCACTACGAAGGACAAAAGTCTTATCAATCGTTGGTAGTCTTAAGATAGGATGAGATGAGAACAAATTCTTAACCTGATCCAATGACGATTGGCATTCTTGGGACCAACGAACCATATTAGGAGAACCTTTTTTTAATAACGTTGAAAGTGGTGCCATAATGGAGTATAGATTATCAATGAATCTTCCATAGAATTGTATTAATCCCAAGAGACTACGTACTTTCTTTTTTGTCTTCGGGACTGAGATATTTAATATCTTAGAAATGTTTTGGTCCTCTGTCTTCAACAGACCATGACCAACCCGATGACCTAGGAAAGAAATTTCACTAAACTCAACAAAAGCTTTAGAGGGTTTTGCAGTCAAACTATGCTCACGTAGAGTAGATAGTAATTCATTTAAACCTACATAGTGTTCTTCCGAAGTATCACTGAACAGACAGATGTCGTCTAAATAGGCGATGACATCTGTACGATACGATAGAATTCGTCGCATCATGCGCACGAAAGTTGCTGGGGCGTTCATAAGCCCGAAAGGCATAAAATTCCACTGAAATAAACCCCTAGGTGTTGAAAAAGCAGTGAGAGGTTTGGCGTGTTCCGTCAAAGGGACTTGCCAATACCTTTCGACAAGTCTAGTTTAGTAAAGAATTTAGCTTTAGAAAGTCTAATAAGTAGATCATCTAATAAAGGCATAGGTTCAGCATCGAACTTCGTAACTTGATTTAATTTGCGATAATCAACGCAAAGACGTATGTTATTGTCTTTCTTTCGAACAATAACCATCGACGAAGAATAAGCTGAAGTGGATGGTTCAATTATTTTCAATTGAATCATTTCATCCAATTCTTTCTCGACTTGTGCTTGAAAATGAATAGGTATAGGGTATGGTCTTACTCTGATCGGATTACGATCAGTAAGTATGATGTCATGTTCAATGACACGTGTGTGCCCAGGAATGTCGGTAAGGACATCCTGAAATGATTGTAGCGTAGAAGATACTTGACGCTGTTCCTCAAAAGACAAGTTCGAAGAGACGGTAACGTTTTTCCATGATTCCGTAGAATTAAGTGGAATCACGGGAAGAGGTAAGTTAACATCAGAAAAAGTAGTTTCCTCATCCTGTATAACGGACAGGGATGAGATATGACCATGTTGGACTGGAGAATCGTCCGTCGCCTAGAAAATAGGCTGTAAATAGTCTGGTCGTTCAATAAATTCCGTAAGCATATTTATATGAAAGGTTTTATGCCTTCCATCAACATCGCCAATATATTCGACATCCGAAATTTTAGAGACTATAGTGTATGGACCTTTCCAAAAAATGAGAAGTCTGTTTTCCCTCGAGGGAAGTAAGACAGACGCTTTGTCTCCAGGACAAAGATGACGTAGGCATCTTTTCTTATTAGCGAATCGCCTAGCCTTTTCTTTAGCAAAGTCTGATGATGAAATAGCTAACCTGCATGATTCGATAATTTTTTCCCTAAGAGCAATGACATATTCATATGACGATTGTGTATCATCGTTAATATTATCGGCAGTGATCAGATCGTGTAGCAAGGACATAGGACTGCGCGGTTGCGCGCCAAAGACAAGTTCAAAAGGAGAAAATCCTGTATGCTCGTTGGGAACCTCTCTATAAGCAAAGAGAGCTGCAGGTAGGACCCTGTCCCTATCATCAGGATGATCCTCCGTTATCTTGCCAAGTAAGTTCTTTAGTGTCCTATTAAGACGTTCAACCAATCCATTGGACATTGGATGATAAATACTACTGAGAGACCTTTTAATGTCCAGAGTAGCCATTACCTGAGACATAGTGTCCGATATTAATTGAGTGCCGTGGTCTGATAGTATTTCTCCGGGGAATCCCAGACGAGAAAATATGAGCCAAAGAGCATCTGCGATATCGACAGTTGATATGCTTTTAAGAGGAATAGCCTCTGGCCAACGCGTGCACATGTCAACGCAAGTAAGGATAAATTGATGTCCTCTGGCGGACTTAATCTTAAACGGGCCAATAATGTCTATTGCCATTTTCTGAAACGGCCGAATAGGAATATCTGCGGCCTGAATAGGTGCAGCGTGTCTAGGACCTCTAGACTTGACCTCTTTACAAATTTTGCAAGATCGGCAATAAATTCGTATGTCTTTGTTCACGAATGGCCAAAAGAAAGACGCAAGGATTCTAGTCTTAGTTCTGGAAAAACCCATATGTCCAGCACACTGAGAATCGTGTGCATGTTGAAGAATTAAGGCTCTCATACACTTAGGCACAAGAATTTGCGAATGCATAGACTTGTCCGAGTGTTGTACCATTCGTACCAATATACCATTCTTCATAGTGATATGCGATCTGTGATTCGTATTCTGATTAGGATCACCTTTCTTTGCGAGAAGGAAGAATTTCTATAAAGAAGGATCCTCTTCTTGTCGTTTAACAAACGAGTCATGCGAAATCACCAAGTGATCGTCTTGGCTATCAACTCCATTACTATCATCAGATGAAGTTGGAAGGATAAGAGCTTGATCTCTTGTTACCACTGCATTGACCGTTTGGATATTTTGTTTCTCCCAAATAGAAATTTGTGGCGGGGTGCATTCCTTAACCCCATGAATGCGACCGATTATAAGATCCGAAATAGGATTAGGAAGAAGACACGCGTGGACATCTCCTGTAAAGAAGGGAGTATCAATGCTAATGACAGCAGTAGGATATTTTTCCATGGTACCCCCAAATGTAACACATTTGACCACCTTTCCCGTGTAACAGCGTTTATCTATTAGAGACTGTCTAACCCCGACAGTAGTACATCCAGAATCAAAAAGAACTGAGACTGGACTATCATTCACTAGACCTTTATGCAAGATGAGAGATCCTCTCCCATCATGCGCAACTGTAGCAGGAAGAGCGGGAAGAGGGTGACCACAAATTAAGGTAGATACAGACGATGGCTCGAACAATGTTGAGCATTGGGGGCATTCAGTTGCTCTCCCAAAATCGAAAGCACAACCAGTGATAGCATTAGAGTTCCCACTATCATTTACTTGATTACAGGCTCCATTAAACTCTTGTTGTGCTGAGTTTTCATGTTGGAAGCTTTTCTTTTGTTATATCTAGGTCTACCGCGATTATCATTTCCCCTGTAATTGTTATCATATTGTCTATTGTAATTATCATTCCGGTTTGAATCCCGGTTTGTATATTCACCATCGTCATATTCTTGACGTCGAGAATGATTATCCCGAGAAGAAAAGCTCGGATAGTTTTTATTGTGATAACCTTTGCGATAGTGTCTATAATTATTACCACCAAAATTACGAGAACTACCATCTCGTCTCCAGTTCTTAGAAGAAGAACCTTCATATGTTGGATTACTCTGCTTATTAGTGTAATTCTGATTACTTTTCCTATTCCAGTTTTGTTGAGCACCCTGAAATTTCTTATTGAAATTAGGGCCATATGGTGCTGCCGAAGCAACTGGCAACCCTTCTTTCACTTTAGAATTGCTAACTGTAGCATGGGGATGCGCGGTGGCATACTGGCAACAGTATTCCTCCATGTCTTTTAAGTTTTTGGGCTTACGCTCATGAAGAAATGCAAGGAAAGAATCATTAACAGATGACAAAACTTTGTCTCGAAGTAATAAGTCTATTAGACCTTCATATGTTTTCTCAGTTTGAGATAACCCAATCCATCGTGTAAATGTACGACGTATCTTTGTAATAAAATCAGAGAAATCTACTCCATTTTCTGGCAATATTGTCCTAAAACGAAGACGATAATCTTCTTCTTTTAGTTGATATTTTTTTAGTAATGCTGCTCTGACAACATCATAATCAGTTCTGTTATGTTCTTCTATTGTCATAAGAGTAGTCACTGTTTCACCTGTAAAAAAATTCCATCAGTTGTTCGACATATTTTTCCTTTTTTATCTTATGCGTATCGCATAAAAATTGGAATCTATCCAGATAATCCGCTATGTCGTCCTTTAAAGGATTGAAATGAGGTAATTTGATCCTACTAGCAAACTCCTTTGTCGCACCCGAAGTTGCTTGATGAGCACCCATATTTGTCAATTTCAATTTCTCTAACTCCAAAGCTAAGAGTTTTTCATTATGTTCGATTTTTGCTTTTTCCTTTCTCTCCTCGGCTTCCCTGTCTAATTTTTTTCTTCAGCTTGAAGTTTTCTTTCCTCTGCAGCAGCTTGAAGTTTTCTTTCCTCTGCAGCAGCTTGAAGTTTTCTTTCCTCTGCAACAGCTTGAAGTTTTCTTTCCTCTGCTTGAAGTTTTCTTTCCTCTGCAGCAGCTTCATTTTTTTTTGTTTTTCCATTTCCATCTGGAATTTTCTTTCATCAGCTTGCATTTGCAACCTTAAATTCTCAGCATCTATCTTCCTTTGTTCAGCTTGCATTTGCAATCTTAAATTCTCAGCATCTATCTTCTTTTGCTCAGCTTCTGCTTTCTTTTGTTCAGCTTCTGCTTTCAATTTATTTTCCTCTTTTTGTCTCTTTTCTTCTGACTTTAATACCATGGCGAATTGAGCAGTCGCGAATTCTTCTAATTCTTTACCAGACTTGCCAAGGGATTTCCCTTGTCCAATGAAGTATTCCAGTGTAGACATTCTGTCTAATGAGATCAGTAACCTGAAAAATTAAATAAATTACCTTATCCCACTTCAATGGGAGACAAGTCTTCAATATTAGACTTGTATACTCAGTTCAGTTTATTTCACTCTCTTTAAGAGACAAGTCTTAGTCAAAGACCTTGTATGGTTACCTTGTTTCTTTATAATAATATTCTATCAATAATCTCAATATGAATAGTGTATCATATTAATAACAATAATAATAATACATTACCAAGTATATGTATGTAGACTGTGTATGACAATAATAAATACAAGGACAAAATTATAGAACAACAACCGAAAACGTTCGCAGAAGTCAAATAAGCAATACAGCGAAACTAAGGAAAATTTTACAAAAATGTTTAAAGATGACTGCGAAAAGTAAACAAGACAAATGGCAACACTGTTATAAACAAAAAGGTGTAAAGAAATAAATGAAAGTAAGGAGAGACGAACAGATACAAACAAAAGAAATCGTAAATCAAAGAATGGAAAAATAACGAAAACAACACTAACACATCTCGTCACAGCTAAACGAAAATAGCAACTATTGTCGCTAGCAAATCCCAATTAAGGAAATTTGTAGTCCCTACAGAAAACGCTCTCAATAGACAACCTCTGTTACGTGGTATTATCTAAAGGAGTCACCTTACCCAACCAAAACCCGCTGAAAATACCAGAAAAATACACAACAATAATACAAGTAACATAAATATCATCAATGGAATGTGTTGCAAACAAAGTTTAGTTACAAATAACAATATAGTAACTCTCTTGCTCTTTGTCAACACGGGAGTACAATGTGAAGCGCGCAGTGATTGTTAAATCCACAATAACATGTAGTGGTCTCCAGGAACATAAAGTCACTATGACCTTCTCGACAAATAGTTGAGACTTGAGGCCCAATGTTGAAAAAGTTCGTAGACGGTACTGTTTACAAAAACACTTGACCTCGAACTACGTGATTTGAACGTTCAGACGTTAAAGAGTCTGTTGACTGTAACGTGTAGACAACAAAAAATACTTGACTTGTGTGTGTCGTGAAACATTCTAAATCCACATATATAAATTAAAAGGTAAATGTAAAGCCTAACACATAAATTCAATAAAAGGGAAAGAAGAATGGTAAAGAACAGTGCTGTCACAATGACTGTACTCGAGATCCCCCTTTTTCTGCTTCGTCTGCATATTCTCACGCTTGCACGTTTACTAGTAAAGCCTACAGCAGCATACACGCGTTTCCACAAAACAATAAAACGTGTACTGTATTTCTTAGAAAACCTTGAGATACGCAAGCTGATTAATGACCTAAATTAATACTAGCATTAATTTCATTTTATACACTGCGTAATGAAAAGACAGATGGAATTAGGATAGAGAGAGGGAGGGCTGAAAGCAGGAACGCCGGCAACACTAACACGCGTCTCGCGATATACAATTAATGCCACCCCCAACGCGAAAGGCATGAAGCACTAGCTTTTTTTTCAAATAGACAGTGATAAAAAACACTACCCAAACGAGAGTTAGGTTTAAAAACCTGTAAAATGCTTAATGGGAAACATGACATTCTACTGTTTTATGTCTAAACTCCTGACATTAGTCTGACAGTACAGCAGACACCATAAAGTTTGGAAGTGAGGAGGTGGTAACAGCACGACTATCCTAGAAGAAAATACATATTTTGAACGCCGCCACTTAGCTCCCTTAAAGCTTATATATTTGGGTTCCTTAGGACTTGCTGACAAAGAATAGGTTAAGTGTTACGCAAATAGTCTAGGAATTAACAAATTATAGCCAAAAGAAAATAGTGAGGGTGTCAGACAACACCAAATAATAATCGCACAGTGGCATGTTTTGAAACCACCATTTTACGGGAAAGGGCCACCATGTTAAATCCTATTTGATTGGATAGAAGTAAATGTAAGGCGAAACACGATTAGTCGGACTACAAATACTAATTTTTTTGTTGTTAGGGGAAACGGTAGTAGGGGTACTTTTTTGAAAAGCTGTGTAAACATGGCCCGATTGGTTAGACCCGCCAATATAGTCAATTAGGAGCGTCAGTTCAGTGCCACATTTTAAAATAAACTTACTCAGAAACAGTGCGTTGAGAACCAGCTTATATTTTTTTCTAAATAAAAGCCTGGGACAGAGGCAGATCGGAATTTGTGCCATATTCATCGCCAGTCAACGTATTTGTGTATTATTTCCATGAATTGTGGTAAGCTTGACATATTTGATATCTTTTTAATGAAAATTGAATGTAAATTGATAATTTATGTCTGTATATGTGCATGGTTCAGTAGCAAACATGAGGCAAGGCCTAGATAGTGCTCCAACCTGAACAGGACGTGTCGGAGAAAAGTAAAACTGCATGGAATTGCCAAACAGTACACTGACACCTATCTTATTGACTAGATAGAACTAATGCTGGAATTGCAGAGGCGTAGTAACCATTAGGGAGGAGTATACTGGTGTAAATTGTTTCAGATGAAGCTAGCAGTTGGCCTACCGCTCTGAACTCAGTGTTTGTTATGTATTGTGTTCAGTGTGGAAATAGATTATAAATTAGTTCTGAAGTAGGAGGTACAACCTTCTTGTTTCAGGGACCGTGGTCCTAAGTTATTGAAGCAGCACCTGGTCTGAGTTTTGCTGAATCCAGAGGCTGACAGCATACTCCTTGGTCCAGATAGCGACCAGTGAGGGTCTCCAGAACACAGTGAAGCAATCGAGCAGAGGAGTCTTTTCCTGCCGCCATCACGAAAGATAAGCTTCTGTGGCCAGAGCAGCTCAACATTATGTGCCCCCCCTCTAAAATTGACATTATATTAAACACAGAGGGACAATAAATATTGCAAATGACAGGAACTGTGAACATTTCCCAATACTATTTCAACGATAATCAAACACTTGAAGTCATGATGACAAACAACAATCTAGCTTGAAAAACAAAACCAGTATTACCTCATAGTACTACATCACAACTTACACACATAGGATAATACTAATAAATTCTGTCAATACAAAGATCATATTTATAAATTGTGATTACATTTGATTGTGATTCCTGGTTCACTGTGTAGTTGAATCAGGATATCTATTGTTGAAAGTAATTATTACATATATATTTGAAACTTTACACTTGACTCATTTAAGATAGTCTTATAGAGTGTTATATGTGTGTGAGTGTCTCAGTGTTGTAAAGTGTTGTGGAATAAATTAAATTGTTTATCTGTCTGTTGTTGTTGTGACTTACACTTCATCATTTTCATAACCCTAGACATTCAACGTAGTCATCACAATATTCCAGAATAATTCTGACTGAGGTATAAATGTGGTAGCAAGTAAGGTCATCTGTAATACACCACACTTATTAGATACAGATACCTTCACAGCTGATCTCAGTTAGTACACTAAGTCCCCTATAAATATTAATATCATCCCACTTTACCACAGTGTGCAGCTGTGGTCCACGTAGCAATATTGCCTAGATGCCAACTCCAGTACTTGTACCAACTGTGGTTCATGTAGCATTATCACATAGGTGCTAACACTGTTTATGTGGGTCAACAGTCAATGACCTATTTCTACTGTCCTGTGTAGCCAAAACTTGGAAATGTAGAGTACTACGGATATGGTTACACAATACACCCAGTCACACTCGTACTGAAGCCAATGATGGTTGAAACTACTGGTGACAGTTCATACATTTATTCACAGGACTAACAGTAGAATCACACAGGAACAGTCAATGTAAACAGGTTCATGTACATCATGTTAATTATAATCGCTTGGTACATATCAGGCATTCTAAGGCTGGTGGACATTCAAATATGTGGGCATGGTCAATAGTGGTATGTCCTTTAACGTACAGTTCATATGGCCGCTTTGGTATCCCTGACTGAACGCGTCAGATACCTGAATAACTCCGTCATACAAAAGGCGAGCCCTTAACTCATGTAATCATATTACCAGGGCCGTCGTTCAACTTGGCATAACACGCCAGTTACATCTTTTCATGCGGTAGAATAGTGGCCATTACACAGACCTCCATATGACGTCAGCTGTGTATTCTTCATTAAGCAGGTTGCATAAACCCTGCTATAATGTTTGTATAAGTATACCGCCAACCTGCGGTTTCCACTATATATAACTTCGTCACTGGACTTCTGATCATATGGAGACGAATAGTCTTAAATAGCTACCTTGAGCACAAAATATAAGTTCTCCATTACAGGAACGGTGAGCTGTTCTCACGGCTAGGTAATCCTTTAACAAATTCTGCAACCGAATGCATAGTAGTGAAAAAGTCGGTGTTACCTTGAAACGAATCCTCAGAACACAAGAAACAACACTGTCGTCATTCCTGACGTACAGTAACTCACTGGGGAAAACTGCCAACGCAGTCACTTCGAAGATTTTCCTTCCCCAGAATACAACGGACATTCACGTCCTACAGAAGCCAGTCCGCAACTCTACCTCACGGAAGTCCAATTTTGCGCGCTCCAACTGCGCATGGCACATAGCCCAGAACTGTTTACCTTTGACCCTAAAGGTCAACCACAATGAATGAACCAAAAAGGGAGATAACCCCTAATCAACCTGACACAGCAAAGTTAAGACATAGTTACCCAACTTTGACCAAGGTGAAGAACATACAACCAATAAATCGACGTTTGAAACTCCATCAAAAATTACAGCAACAGCCACGATCATCGTTAGTTTAATCGAGTAGATACACAAGGGTCCAGACGTAACGAATAACCTCACAAGCACAGAACCTGGGTTACAACTGTCACATAATTTCTTTATGGTGCCAGTGACCACTTGTTTGAATATTACGTTTGTTACAAATAACGACATCGGAATGCCAGCGATGAGTGACAATATCAAGGTCAATAGAACAAACAAGACAGTTACGTGCCGAGTCATATGAAGATCAGCCGAGGTGGACAAGGTCAACGTGAACTAAGACAGAGAAACAA
Source organism: Oreohelix idahoensis (assembly GCA_024509875.1). Classification (NCBI taxonomy): domain Eukaryota; kingdom Metazoa; phylum Mollusca; class Gastropoda; order Stylommatophora; family Oreohelicidae; genus Oreohelix; species Oreohelix idahoensis. Next base: position 35,290 of record JAMPIV010021971.1, on the reverse strand, counting down.
CACAGTAGAAAGGAGGTCAACGAATGAACTCAATTCAACGGTGACGAAAATACATACGAAGAGACTTTTTCTATTACAACTTAACTCCACAATCGGGGAACGGGTCAAGCATCATCACACAAGAGTGACTTTGTATGAACAGTGTAGTTCAAGTATCAATAACCGCCGCTCACAACACAGAAAAAAAACTGGGAAGAAAGAACGGAACAAAACAGTGTGCACACTCAGTTCAACGGTCCGGAAAAGACGCCTTCATCAGCAACCAACGTCTAGGTACAGAGTTAGTTAATTAGTTAGAGATTAGGTAGAATTATTGATTGTGTACAACATTGAACTTATGCATGTACCATAGTTTCCTTGAAAATTTGTTGTAGTGATTTGCTGTGAATATCAATTGTTTTTTTTTTTCAACAGCGTCAAGATAATTAACCAAAGCAATTTTTTTCAGAGCCCCAAGAAGTTCCCAATAATATAATTTTTTTTTTTTGGATTTCAGGGCCAAGATGGAACACGGTAAAGAAACAGTAGTAGGCGTATTACGCCAGGTATCTGAGACATTGGGTAAGCTAGACAAAAACAGCAAACTTACCAATGTTAAGGGCAATGTTGATACTTTTTCAGGTAAAGCTACTGAATGTAAAGAAGCCCGACTCAAGATTTCAAATAGGAATTGGTGAAGAGATATGGGGAATTACAAGATGTACACCTAGGATGGCAAAAACTTAGGAAGATAAAGCAAAGCAAAGATGAAACGATACAAATGTATACTGATAGAATGTTTAACATCATTGAAGATGTATTTCCAGCTGAAACGATAGACAGACCAGGAATAGATAGCCAATTGATCGGTATCTTCGTAGACTGTAGGGACAGGGATGACACCTGGTGTCAACCTCAATACACCAGCACACAAGGGGCACACTCATGCACGCACCACACGAGGGCTTTCGAGACGACTCGGTACGGTAGATACAGTAGTTAGGGAAAAATCAGACCTACTCACACGAGGGAGACTGACATGAGTAGGGTGACTAATAGGTCTCAGAATAATAGGCAAGTATCTATGGGAAGAAAACCAAGGATATGGAAACAGAATAGAGATATACCAACAGTGAACGGAACATACCATACAGATCCGAGTTCTTGTTTGATGACAATAGGTGACAGAAAAATCAGAAGTCTCTTGGACTCAGGCGCTAGTGTTAGCTTGTTAAGATTTGGGTTGTATAAACAGCTACGTCAGCCACCCAAATTGGAAAAAAACACGCATACAACTCACGTCAGTGTCAGGTGAAAGGTTAGAGGTTATGGGAATGTCAACGTTTCGGTTTACCATTGGAACGAAGTCGCTGATGCAAACGTTTATTACAGTTAAAGGTATGTCACGGAATTGCATATTAGGCAGAGATTTTATGAAGAAATACAGCGTAAGATTGTACTTTGACATACAGAAGCTAAGGATTAAGGAAGAATATATTGACATGCAGGATGATATGCATATCGCATCAGTGATAAGATTACAGAAGCCAATCAATTTGCGTCCGAATACGGTGAACATAATCACAGGAAAGATTAAGAGGTCACCATATTATAAAGTTTGGCAGACGGTCAGAACAGTGGAATTCCAGGATGCAGATATAGCCGATGAACCAGGCATAAAACATGACGGAGGGGATAGTAGTGATAGGAAACAGGTCTCAGTTTCCAGTTATGCTACTCAACACAGCAGCAAAGCATGTCACGATACCAAGAGGATTCATCTTGGGGTGACTACAACACATGTCACACACTGAAAGCAGCAGACAAGGACAGGATAACTACAACGAAAGGAAAGATAGATATGGTGGTATCCGAGATAGGAAAACATGCACTAGGAGGGGTAGCCAACACTTCGGATGGGATTATATGAATACCAGTAATTGTCTAGCGTGTAGAAAACAGGAACGTATGCGGGAGGTAAGAAGATGGAGCCATAGAAACAACAATCGCATATAATACAGGGAAATAGACACCAGATGGAAAAACAATTGTCACTGACCGTACTTCACATCCGATCGAGTACATAGGATAGAAATGATTCAAGGAAGGAGTCGACAACCTTGCTTTGGAGATAGATATACGAATAGGAAGCTATATGAGACTGGAAGCGGTCAACAAAGAGATAGAATGCAGGGACGAAATAAACAACAGGACAGCATGAAGGATAGGATGAAGGAGATTAAGACACAGATACGGACAGAAAAAGAAAACAAAAGAATATTTCAAGACTTTATCACGAAACATCATGACGTATTTGCGCTAAATGACATGGAAATACTAATCCGGGAAAAACACCGAGCACACACCTTAGCACAAAGAAACATCAAGAAAGATTTTGAAAGGAGGCAAAGGAATGCGAATAAAAATGCAGTTGCACAGGAATTCAAGCCGGGAGACATAGTGTTTTATAGGAAACACACTAGGAGTGGAAAACTAGACCAGAACTGGATTCCGAATTGGCAGGTGTTACGACGCCTTTCAGAAACAACATACCAAATATGGAAACAAGATCAACATAAAACCATCAAGGCGCATGTACAACATCTAAGGTTACAAATGCAGAAACCTATAGACATACCACCGCAGGAACAGAATAAGAGGAAGACCCATTATGTAGTGGTACCAGAGGACACAGATGAGGGTACATCAGATGAAAGTTCTCCAAAAGAGTCATACAGACCAGGAGCAGGTGGAAGTCGTATAGTCACTACAGCGGAGATACATAAACAACCGAAAAACCCAAACCAAAGATCTGGAATTTTTTACGATTCTCAAAACAAACATGAGAAACGGGAGAGAGGAAGCGAGGAAGATAAGAAAAAACAGGATACAGAGAGACATAGACAGAGAATGCAGATAGAGGTAGAAATAGAGGAAGAAGAGGAAGATGTACAGCGTGATTAGACGAGAACGTCAGAAAGAGAAAAAGTTGACAGAACAATACCAGAAGAATTAAGGAGGTTAAGAAATGTAAGAGATAACTCGGAGAGCGAAGAGGACATTCCGCTCATGGAATATGTACAGAGACTGCAAGAGAGATAAAATAGATTAGCAGAGCAAGAAAATCAATTGCGACAGATGCAGGAAGCGAAGAGGCAACAAGAAAATCAGCAGGAAGAAGAGGAAATGGAGGAAAATTGACAAACAGACGAGCTGGAGGAAATGGAAAGATACATTAGACGAGGGAAGAAGAGATATTATACGTCATCCGACGATTCGTCATAATATAACATGCCACTCGCGAAGTTAAGAAATACAGCACAAATGCAGGTACGCCCGAAGTGGAGAGGCGACACAGTGAAACACAAGAGGATGATAGACCGACACGAGGAAAGGGTCGGAAAACGATTGATGAGGTAGAAAATAGGAGCAGACGGACAAGGACTCCAGAAGAGGTATCGATGTCAAGTGACTCGGACAGTATGTTGTCTGAGGAGAGTGACGAGCGTCACAGACATAGCAAACGGAGATTCCATAGAAGAGAGATAGTGGAAAGGAGTACACAAAAGACGAAGAGATGTTGGTCGTCTACAGACATTTCATCAGATTATAGAAGGCGCCTCGAAAAGTTGAGACAGGTAGAACAGGTGGATGTGAGATCTAGCAGGAAGAATAAGACAGGAAATAGCACTAGAAGAGAGAAAGATGATATAAAGGCACTTTGCGAATATATGGATAGAAAATATGAAGAGTTGAAAAACGAAGAGAGAAGAAATACGGATCGAGTGGAATACCGATCCAAGAGCCGAGATAGGCTGAGAAATAGAAGCAGAGAGGAAGAGATTAGGAGAAATACGGATCGATGGGACTAACGATCCAACAGCCGGGAAGCTATAAACGACGAATTGGGAAGAAATACGGATCGAAGGGAGTACCGATCCAAGAGCCGAGAGGCTAGAAACGAGGAGAGAAGTAGTAGTAGCAGAAGAGAATTAAGAAAATCAAGAATCTCAGTGAAAAATGGGAAAGAAAGGTATAGAAGCAGAGACACATCAATTAGTAGCAGTGTCAGAGAATCCAGGATACCACGGAGTGAAAAAAGGACGCAGCGAGAGGGTTATATAAGTAGAGGTCGAGGTAGCGACGAGTTAAAGAGTACGAGAAAGGAAGAAATAGATGAAAGAGAAAAACCGAAGCAAAGGGGTAATGAAGAAATAAGGAATAAAGAGGGCGAGAGAAATTCTGGAGATACGAGAGATGGAGAGATAGAGAGGAAGCAAAGGGTTGAGGAATGTAGAAGAGTGGAGGAGACACAAAAAATTGATAAACAGATAACGTTGGAGTCGCTTAGAGCCAGAACTAAAGTGGCCACAATGGCGAAAATATTGGAGTTCATGAGTAAATAAGTTAGCATAGAAGGAGGCTATGGGAGGAGACATAGCATATTAAGATGTATAACCAAGATGGCGGCGGTTGCTGATCTTGAGGAGACTTAAGTAGGATTGGTCTATACCGCACATATGAGGTAAACTGAGTACACCTGACCAATAGGGTACTGCAGTACAGGAGGAGATGAGAAAAGAAGAGTTAAGAGAAAGGAAGTAGATGTAGTATGGCGGAAATTATGTGAAAAGCCGTGGTGACGACGGCAGGATATATGGAGATTGAGAGTTTGAGACGCCGTAGATGAGGACGGCAGAAAACATGGGGAGAGCACAGTTCCAATGAGGGAACGAGAGGTAGAGGAGATAATGGTGAGAAGGAGAGAAGTAGAAAATTGCAGCGGGAGTCTAGTTGTGGGGAAACTAGATGCAATTGGTTTACACTGAACATATTAAGAAGCTGAGTAGGTCTGAACGATAGACTACTGCAGTGGAGAGAGAATAACTATGACTCGAATGTCGAGAGGTCAGAACAGAGGCCATGGGAGATTGGCGAGAATAGTAGAGAAAGAAAAGACATGGATAATGTCAGAAGAGATGAGGGGAAGAAAAATAGTGAAGATAAACCATGAGGAAAATGGCGAGTATGAGAGAATTGAGAAGCTTGGAGTATAGGAGTGATTAAGAAGCCAGGGTGAAGGTGGCAAAAGGTTGGACATCGGAGAAGTCATAGGGGGATGACAGACAAGAGTATTTAGGGATATTGTTCCACATGGAACGAATACAGTGGATAAGGGAGGAGGAGATGGCAGAGATAATGAAGTTTGCGAAACCATAGAAAAATAACAGAGAGATACATGGAGGGTACACATAAGTATGTTGGGAGAAGCCATGTGTAAATGGCAGAGATATAGAGAAAGGTTCTAGAAGGAACCAAAATATAACGAACATATAACGGAGGAATTATGAGTGCGACGACAAGAGATGAATGTGAGTTCTGGACTGAACAAATATAGTAAGAGAAGTTTTACGAAAAAGGGCAGAATGTTATGAGGAACAGAAGAATAGGGAAGAAAGAGATTGAAATACACGAATACGGAAAGCAGGACAGATGAGTGCAGAGGCACGTGAAATAAGAGAAATAGAAAGAAGATTAAAGATAATAGGAATAGATAGACGATACGCTGTCAGCTCAGGTACCATGGTGTTTATGGTACTGCTGCAGTATGCAGAAAAGAAGACAGACACAAGATGTTACGACAAATTGTTTTCATGACGAGGTGTGGTTAAGTAGGTAGTCAACAGTTTATTCTAGAAAAAACCTTGGTATGTAAAGTCTCGTATAGTTAACCAAGTGCAGGTAGTCAAGGACAAGTGTTAGAAACAGTGGTCCAATGTCGGACGCATAGGGCAGACTTTATAAAGATCAGTTTAAGTGCTAAGAATACGTTTTCAGCACTGGTGGTGACCCAGCTAATACTTCGAAGCCAAATTGAAAATATATTGAGAACAGCCCATTAGTAAGTAGTGATTAGTAGACAGTATTACAGTGGTCAGCACAGATCAAGAGTTAATCAACTAGTTCCTGACCAGTGAATTATATGATGCATGAGTGTCAACATAGAAGTCTCATATGTTCTATTACTTTATAATCAGGCACGGAGATGGCCAATTGTGAATATAATTATTGCCAACAATAAAGAACTTTGTTGTTAGCTATGAGTCGATCAGTCATTACAGTCATCATAGTTGTCTGATCATTAATATATCACTAAGCAGTCACATGAGCAAGGTATGCAAGTCAAAAGTGAACGGTGCATATAATTACAGACAGAGTACATAAAGACTTGGACAGGCCACGATCATCGTTAGTTTAATCGAGTAGATACACAAGGGTCCAGACGTAACGAATAACCTCACAAGCACAGAACCTGGGATACAACTATCACTAATATTGAAGATTTGTTCTGAGGTACTTCTTTTTGGCCTAAAGACAGCCTGTTCCTCGGACAAGATTTGTTCTGATTTCTGTTTTATTATGTTCAAAAGTATCCTTAACATCACTTTACTTGGATGACTAATAAGGCTAATGGTTCTGTAATTCTTGCACATTTTTAGATTTCCCTTCTTTGGAAGCGGAATTACTAATGACTGCGTCCACTCTTTTGGCCATTTTTTTTGTACTCCATATCTTCTGGCAAATTGTTGTCATGATTTTTACTATGTCTGGTCCTCCATATATCAAGAGCTCTGCTGGGATATTATCCACACCCGGTGACTTCCCTCCTTTCATCGAACATATAGCCTCTTCCACTTCTTCCCGTAATAATTTTCGAGTTCCCTGCTTTCACACTTAATGTTGTTTAATATGCTATAGTCAGTGTCGAGTTTACAGTTATATAATTCTTTACAATATTGTGTCCACCTTCTCATTACAGCTGTTTTTTCATTGAGCAAAACCCCATTGCTATCTTCTATGACAGTTACCCTGGGCTGTTGGGGTTTTGATTGTCTTCTGAATGTGTCGAAAGCTGCCTTGCTGTTACCTTTCATTAGCCCTGTATTAATGGACTCACATTGATGAGCTTCCCATTTTTCTTTGGCCTGTTTCATTTTCTTTCTAATATTTTTATTCACCGTACTGTATTGCCATGCTGCTTCAGGAACCTCTTTCTTAGCCTTTTTTTCATTTCCCGCCGTGTATCACATAACTTCAGAATGTCATCTGTAACCTATGGTTTTTTTTATTTTCTTTCTTTTACGAAGTATTTCTGTTGCTGATTCAATGAGCACGTCTTTCATGTTCTCTGTTATTGAGTTGATATCATCCTCCAGAAAGTTGAGAGCTGCAAACTTTCCTCCAACAGTTGCCTCAAAGATTCCCGCGATTTCTGGATCTTTCAGTTTGTCTAAATTGAATCTTAACTGAGAACATCTGTTTTGATTATAATTCTTTTTGAATTTAAGCTTGAGCGTCATCAATACCATGTCGTGATCACTACCAATGTCGGCGCTAGGACAAGTCCTATTCTTTGCTTTATTAATACTGGACTTGAATCTTTTGGAGGTGCATAAAATATGCCAAATAAAAAGCGGATGAAGGAGTAAGAGAGGGGATTAAACGTACACGTACGAATGTTTTGTCACACCTTTACTATTTATTACTGTGCCTCTGAATTATTTTCTAATGCCGTTCCTAAGGCCGTTTTCTAACAAACGTCCTGCTGGTCTTCATTTCAACCGAAATCTAGTGCAACAAAATATCAGAATATTCATCTAAAATGTCAAGTCAGTCCTATTGTATGGCCCTAAAACATGGAAAACAACGAAAAACAATAACTAAAACGCTACAGACTTTCATAAATATGTGCTTGCGTAGAATAGAAAGATTGAAGTGGTATGACAAGATCCCGAATGTGGAACTAAAGATACGAACCAGATAAGTGCCAATGGAACAAGAAACGAGAAGACTTTGGGGATGGAGAGAGCACACATACACGCTGAGGAAACCTGTTGATAGCTTCATAAGGCAATCCTTATTCTAGAACCCACAGGGTAAGAGAGGAAGAGTAAGACTAAAGAACACACTGAGAAGAGAATTGAAGACAAACATTACATCAGCGATTGTCAACCTATTTCAGCTCGCGGCACACTGAACAAGGTGCTAACATTTTCAAGGCACATAATTGTAGCAGCTAGGTTGGTTAAGAGGGAAAATTCTGTTAGATTTATTTTTATGAGATTTATTTTTTATGATTGATATTAGCTGAGATTAATTTATAGCCAATGGAAGGAATACATAGAATATAAATGGGGGACAAAATACGTCTTACATTCCTTCTTTAGTTACAGGTCACAAGCCTTTGTTTATGTCGTGAGATGGGCTAGGTGATCGCAATTCACGTGTTTTGAATGGAGTGGTGAGTTGTTTGTTAGACAGAGTTGTTCTGGAGTGTGCGAAAATAGTCGTCGATGAAATTCGACGTTTTAGATAAAATCAGTCTTCTCCCACATGTGATAGAGTTAGCTTCTAGATGTGGTAGCGAGTAGAAGTTCCATCGGGTGATAAGCCAATGTATATTGGTTGCTTCTGCGGTGACAGAAAAGCTGTATTATCATCCAGACGTCTATCTTGATATTTGCCACGTTTGCATATGATAGTGTTTATTTATTCTGAGGACGAGATGTCAGTGTTTCCAAGTGAGAGAAATGTGTATTCGAATTATCAGGTATGTTCAGTTTTGCCAAACTATCAATGAACTGCTGGTAAAGTGAAATACAGTAGACAGCAAAGAGTAAAGTGAACTATAGTAGACAGTCAAGTGTAAAGTGAATTATAATAGACAGTCAAGAGTAACGTTCATATGTTTTCTTTATTAAATTAATGATCTTCAGGGGAACTCCATAACGACTCATCAATTTCCAAAGTGATTCTCTGTCTACACTGTCAAATGCCTTTTCGTAGACCACAAATCCGATGTATAGTGGTGAATTCAATTCCAGACTTTGTTCAACTATTATTCTCAAAGTGGCTATCTGGTCTGTACAGGATCTGTTTTGTCGAAAACCTGCTTGTTCATCTCTCAGTTTCTTGTCTATGGACTCTTTTAATCTTTCAAGGATAATCCTGTTTAATACTTTTCCTGGCACTGAAAGTAACATTATTCCTCTATAATTTGTGCACTCTTGTAAATTTCCCTTCTTAGGCAACTTAACCAGATATCCTTCCTTCCATTCTGCTGGTATCTCTTCCTTTTCCCAGACTTTACCAAGTAATTTATATAACATCTCTGTAGCCGTGTCGATATCTGCTTTGATGGTCTCTGCTGGGATGCCATCAGGTCCAGACGCTTTTCCATCTCTTAGAAGCTTTATGGCTTTCTTTATTTCTTCCTTCGTTGGGCTTTCACCGTTAATTTGTAGCTCTTCTTCTGCTGGCTGGATGTCCGAGGGGTTTTGTGGAGCTGGTCTATTGAGAAGGTCCTCAAAATATTCTGTCCACCTCTTCATTTGCTCTTGTATATTACTGAGCAGTTTCCCATTCTTGTCTTTTATGAAGCAACTTGTTTGCTTGTATTTCCCCGTTAGCTTCTTTGTGCTGTTATACAGTTCTCTATATTACCTTTGGCTGCAACATCTTCTGCCTCTCTTGCCAACTCCTCAATATATTTCCTCTTGTCTCTTTTGATACTTCTTTTTACTTCTTTGTTTGCTTCTGTGTACACTTCTTGAGCTTTGGTTTTGGAACTTCTGGTTTTGCTTTTGCTTAAATCTGCTTTCTTGTTTTTCCTGTGCTTTATCTTATTGATGGTTTCTGTTGTTATCCATGCTTTTTGTTGTCGTTCCCGTTTCCCCAGTATTTCTTCACATGTCTCATTCCATACCGTTTTGATTTGCTGCCAATAGTCTTCAGTATTCTCTGCCTCTTCAAGCTGTTGGAGCACCTGACATTTGTTGGATATTGTAACCGCAAATTTGTCTCTTGTTTCTTGATTCCTTAGATGTCCTACATTAAATTGCTGTCTATAATTTTGCATTGCTGCATATCTCTTGAGTTTCATTTTTACTTTGGCTATCAGAAGGTGGTGGTCTGATGCCACATCTGCTCCTCTATATACCTTTACCTCCTGCAATGATGATCTAAACTTCTTGTTTATGCATATATGATCAATCTGATTTTCTGTTCTATGGTCTGGTGATATCCATGTTGCCTTGTGTATTCTCTTATGTGGAAACATGCTTCCTCCTATAGCCAGTTGATTTGAAGCACAGAAGTTTGAGAATAGTTCCCCATTTTCATTCATTATTCCTAGCCCCTGTTTTCCCATGACTTCTTCAAAGCCGGTGTTGACTGTACCTATCTTTGCATTCATGTCACCCATCAAAATTGTGATGTCTCTTCTTTTTACTTTTTCCATAATTTCCTGTAGTCTAGTATAAAATGCTTCTTTCACAGACTCTTCTTTGTCATTAGTTGGTGCATAACATTGGATGACATTTACATTTATTTTCTTTTTAGCTGTTTTAAAAGAAGCTGTTATTATTCTGGAGCCAATGGCTTCCCATTCAATGAGTGATTTCTGTGCTAAGGATGGAAGAAGAAGAAGAAGTGCTTCTTTAGATAACATAAGAGCTACCCCTTCACTGTGGTGTGAACTTTCGTCTTCATGTCCTGAGGACAGCACCAATTCACCTGTGATGAGTTTCTTCCTGTCTACCCCCTTCCACTTTGTTTCACACAGTCCCAGAACCTCGATTTTATATTCCCTCATCTCTGCTGCTACTTATGCCACTTTCCCTTGTTCGTTTAATGTCCGAACATTCCAGGTGCCAAATCTGGAAGTTCTCCTAGAAGAAAGAAGGTTAGTCAGCAACACAGACTCCTTTCGGCTTTCTCTGTGTTGCGTCATACGTCTCCCTGCGAGAGGACCTTCCCCTGTCTTGGATGGCTGTGTTTTATTTTCTTTATTTGACTTGTCCATGTTTGTTGAAGTTTTTGTGGTTTAAATTTTTTACAGGATGGGGTAACCGGCCCCATGCCCAACCCTCCTTAGTCGCTTTCTACGAATTGCTTGGCAGGGAACAGTGTTACTATTCTTTGCTCCCCTTTCGAGCCCCGGTAACACACGGGAGGGTTATGAATGAATGAATGAAGAGTAACGTGAATTACAATAGATAGTCAAGAGTAAAGTGAACTACAGTAGACAGCCAAGGAATTATAGTAGACAGCCTAGAGAAAGGACAGCCGAGTTTGGTAAATGTACATCCCTGGCGGTCAGGTAAGGTAAAAGATCCCGTTTACACGCCCACTGAGGCATATTGGGAATATGGTGTTAGGCCCATATTTTCTCGACCATCGGCACACTAGGGGTGATGTGGTCAGTATCACGCCTGCAGCCTTAACCTTCCCAGAGTTGCTCTGGTCGACCCAGGAGCCGTTTGCCGTCTAAAAAAATCCCCACCTCAACTGGGGATCGAACCATGGACCACTGAGCTAGGAAGCCAGTGCACTAACCACTGTGCTACCGCGGTCAGGCCAGTGTCTATATCTAGATATGCCAAATGTTAGCTGATGTTTACCAGTTGAAGAAAAAAAAATCGAGATAAACATTTAAATATGTAACATATGGAAACAAGGCGAATCAACAAGGGTTCTCAAATGGCTAGGTCAAACAGCCACAGTAGGGCAGTCTGATAGAAGGAGAGACATAACTGAAGAAATATTGTTAACTATTGTCACATCATTGAGTGGTACCAGCCAGCTTGTATTGTTCATTTAGAAGGCTGAAGAAAATAGTTGCTGTTGAAAGATTTATATCAAGAAGCAAGTAGCATCTCGTGCACCTCTCTTGTAAATAAACATCACCATCATCTGTTCAAGTCGTTCTGGTGTTGAGCGTACTACAGTCTGATAGAAATAATAGAGAGAGAGAGAGAGAGAGAGAGAGAGAGAGAGAGATAGAGAGAGAGAGTATGATGTTTAAGATATTGGTAAAACAACCGTGGGTCTACTGTAGGGTTGTGATCTGAACCCAAAATACGATCAACGAGATTTCAAATCATCAACGGCCACACCATCTATTTTTTTTAAGGCGAGATTTTATCATTAAAATTTGTAAAAAATAATATTAATCTGGATTTTAACAGGTTTTTTTTTTGTTTTAAATATATGTTCGTATTTTTTATTATTCCAATTATTGAAATGAGATATCTGTGAAACAGATGTCATTTATTTTAAAAATCAAATGACGTATTCCATTGGCCAAAAACACAGAATCATCCGGGAGAGATTAAAAGAGTCCATAGACAAGCAACTGAGAGATGAACAAGCAGGTTTTCGACAAAATAGATCCGGTACAGACCAGATAGACACATTGAGAATAATAGTTGAACAAAGTCTGGAATGGAATTCACCGCTATACATCGGATTCGTGGACTATGAAAAGGCATTTGACAGTGTAGACAGAGAATCGCTTTGGAAATTTATGGGGCATTATGGAGTTCCCATGAAGATCATTAACTTAATAAAGAAGACCTATGAAGACATGACATGCAGAGTTCTTCATGAAGGACAACTTACAGAACCGTTTAGGATTAAACGGGAGTGAGACAGGGATGCCTCTTGTCTCAATTTCTTTTCTTATTAGCAATAGATTGGGTTATGAAAACATCGACATCACACAACAGAAATGGAATCCAGTGGAATTTGACTAAACAGCTTGATGATCTGGATTTTGCAGATGACTTGGCTCTCCTGTCCCATAACCATAATCAGATACAAGAGAAAATGAAAATTCTCGATGAGAGGTCACAACAAATGGGCCTGAACATACACAGGGAAAAGACAAAGATTATGAGAATAAATGCAAGAAATGATAACAAGGTTGAAGAAGTACCAATGAAAGATGTGGAATCGGACACATATCTTGGAAGTAATATAGACACAGTTGGAGAGACAGAGAGTGATATCAAAATAAGAATAAAAAAAGCAAGAGGAGCTTTCATTGCATTGGGAAACATATGGAGAACAAGAGAAATCAAGCCCAACACGAAAAAAAAGAATCTTCAACACAAATGGGAAGTCAGTCCTATTGTATGGCTCTAAGACATGGAGAACAACAAAAACAAAAACCAAAAAGCTACAGACTTTTATAAACGGGTGCTTGCGTAGAATAGAAGGACTGAAATGGTATGACAAAGTCACAAATGTGGAATTGATGACAAGAACCAGACAAGTGCCAGTGGAACAAGAGTTGAGAAGAAGACGCTGGCGATGGATAGGACACACATTAAGGAAACCTGTTGATAGCATTACAAGGCAGTCCTGTTCTGGAATCCATTGGGAAAGAGAGGCAGCGGTAGACCAAAAACACATGGAGAAGAGAACTGGAAACAGAGGTGAAAATGATGAGTAAAACATGGAAAGATCTTGAGCAGATGGCATAGGACATGAAGACTTGGCATGTGTTTGTTGAAGGCCTATGCTCCTTGGGGATCTAAAGGGTATTGATTGATTGAAAAAAGTGTTCCCTCCCTTTTCTCTCTATCTGTATTACAAACCCTCTCTTTTTCTCAATGAAATAATGAAAAGTGTTGAATAAAATAGTCTGACCAATTTTTTTTATTCCTCAATTTTGTCCTCGCTTCTTTTCGACCTTTCCCCAAACTCCACCGGCACATCTGCGGACCCTTCTCGTCACACCACTGTGTCGCGACACACCAGTTGAAAATCGCTGCATCACACGAAAGAGGACTACATGGAAAAATCTTGAGTTTACGGCACAGGACATGGAAGGCTTGACATATGTTTGTCATGGGGAGTTGAATGTGAATGAACGAAATAAGCAATGTCAGTAGTCGATTATAATGACCTCTAGTCACCTGGAAACAAATGTAAACACCAAAATCAAGCATATACACAGACTTTTTAATGAACTATCATCAAATCAATGTTTGTATTTGTTGCTGTCATTTTCGACGGAGTCATCTGTCAAGTTATTTGCTTATGTTTGTATCATAAGTATAATTGTGTCTTTACCTGCGATGTCAGGTTGATTAGGGGTTGTCTTCCCTTGTTTATTCATTCATTGTGTTTGACCTTTAGGGTCAGAGGTTGACAGTTCGGCGTAGGCCTATGGGAAGGTTTTTTAAGCGGGAGTGAGATATACTTCCGGGAAGCCGGGAGGTCCTGTTTTTCTGAAGGGACCAAGAGTCCATTGTTTTTCGGGGAGAATCTTCGAAGTAACTGCTATGGCAGTTTTCCCCAGTGAATCTCTGTGCGTCGGGATGACGACAGAATTCCTTGTGATGTTCTGAGGATTCATTTGCCAGGTAATACCGACCTTTATGCATTATTACGCTTTTCGGTGGCAGAACATGTAAAGGATTACCTAGGGTGAACAGTAGCTCACTGATCCGCCATTTCAGAACTTATATATTTGTGCTCGAGGTAGCCATCCAAGACTGTTAGTCTTATATTGTCCAGAAATCCAGTGACGAAGATATATTGTGGGAGCCGCAGATTGGCGGAGTTCATATCTACAATAAGTATTACTGCAGGGTTGATGATAACCTATTTAACAGAAGTACACGGCCGACGTCAGAACGAGGCCTGTGCTTTCGGCTATTATACTACAGCCTGATATGTGCAATTGGCGGGGAGTGCCAAGTTGCACCTGTGTGTCAAAGTAACTAAGGCATCTGACGCGTTTAGTCAGAGACGCCAAGGGCGACGCTACGAACTGTCATTATTGAAGAACTTTGCTATTGACCATGCACGTCTATTCCGATGTTTACCTTTTTGAATGCCAAATGTATACCTATCGATGTCAGGTCAGCATGACCTTGTTACACTGACTGTTCCTGTTGATACTATGTGTGTTCCCGTCAATAAATGTCTTGAAACATGCCTGCAGTGTCAAAGCATCCTTGATTACTGCATGTGAGAGTAAGGGTTGCAGGATCTACATCTATACGAGCCTAAACACATTCGCGTCTTCATTCGCACCCACACTCAATTCATCATACGCTCGCACTACACATCTAACAACATGTATACTGTCTTGGGCCAGTGATCACATCAACAAGAAAAAAAAAGACAGTTACATTTCTGGTGGACCAGTTACGTGGGCTCTTATGATACATTTCTTGTCGCCAATGTGGCCTAGAAACTTACATTTCTGATGGACCAGATCTGTGGGTTTAAAAAGAACAGAGCGAGCATTTGACATTATTGTTGACATTTATGGATCCAGAAATTTACATTCCTGGTTGGCTGTTACATGTATGATGTCTCCAGTTTTGTCGAGAAAGTTACAAGAAGGACAAGTACACATTACACTTCTGATCTGTGGGTCTAAGCTACACACGGGACAGCCGTAACACACAGCGCTAATTCTACACTTGCAAGTTTTGGCTACAACAGGACAGATATAGGTCATCAACGGTTGACCCAAATAAACAGTACGAGCATTTATATTATAATGCTACATAAAGCATAACAAGACATGTACTGAAGTTAACTACTAGGCATTTGCTACGTGGACCATAACTGCATAGAAGGCGGGTTCCTATTGTAAACAGTACTGCTGGTTGTTACACGTTTCATTCAACAACAGACTTTTCTAGGTCAGAGCATTCAAGCTACATTGTTGGAGGTCAAGTGTTTGTAAACAGTACGTGGAAATGGTAAACATTCAATGTGCAAGCCCTAATTTGAGAAGGTCATAGTAACTTTGGTTCGTGAATACCACTTTATGTTACAGTGGATTTGACGTTCAGTGCGCGTTTGACATTTCGTTTCTGTGTTCGCAAGGAGCAAGGAATTTATTTTAGTTTCAGCTGTGACTGAACTTGTTCTGCAACACATTGAAATTGATTGCTATATTATGTTACTTCTGCTGTTTTTGTGTATTTTTCTGCGGGTTTTTTCGGTTGGTGGGTCTTACGGTAAATATGCCACTTGATCGAGGCTTACTGTAAGCGTTCGGTAGGTGCAAATTTTCTTAATTTGGAAATTTGCTAGTGACAATTGGTCGCTATTGATGTTAGCTGTGATGTAATTGTACTTAACGTTGTTTTTGTAATATTTTGTCTGTTTTTCAGTTTTGATTGTCGATTTGTTTTGTTTGTATTCTGTAGGTCTCTCCTTTCTTGTGTATTTCTCTACACATTTTTGGTTAAAACAGTGTTGCCATTTGTATTGTTTTGTATTTTTGTCTTTGTATTTTTTTTTTTGGTTGTACTACATTACTGTCATGCACAGTCTACATACACATACTTGGTCATGTTTTGATAATATTGATAAGGTAGACTCTTCATATAGAGTTTCTTAATAAAATATTATTATATAAGATATTTATACAAGTTCTTTGATAAAAGACTTGTTATCTACAAAGATTGAGACAAGGTGAAATACATATTCAAGTTCTTTATAAAAAAGACTTGTGCCCATAGTGAGTGGGATATAAGGGAATTTTTTTTTTTTCCACAAGTACTCAAGTGATTTTTTGGGTACATTATAAACAAGAGGAACATACAAAGTCTTTGTCTAAGACTAAGACAGTAAAATAAAGTGAAGTGAGTATACAAGTCTAGCATTTCAGACTTGTCTCCCATTGAAGTGGGATAAGGTAATTTATTTAATTTTTTTTCAGGTTTCTGATCTCATTAGACAAGATGTCTACATTGGACTACTTTATTACACAAGGGAGAGCCCTTGATAAGACTGGTCAACAGTTAGAACAATGGGCTGTTGCTCAGTATGACAAAGCATTAGCTGCAGAAGAGAAAAAAGCTCAGGCTGAAGAGAAAAAAGCTCAGGCTGAAGAGAAAAGATTAGAAAGAGAAGCTGCGGCGGAACAAAAAAGGCTAGACAGAGAAGCTGATATGGCTGCTGAACAAAAGAAATTGCAGATGCAGGTGGAGGAAAGGAGATTTGAAGCTGAACAAAAGAGATTAGACAAAGAAGCTGCTGCAGAGGAGAGGAAAGCTCAAGCCGAGGCTGAAATTAGGAAAATGGAACATGAGGAAAGAAAACAGAAGATGGAACTTGATGAAAAACTCGCAACTTTGGAGTTAGAGAAATTGAAATTGGCGAGTACGGGTGCTCAGCAAACAACTTCGAGTACGACAAGGGAGTTTGTTAGTAGGATTAAATTGCCTCATTTCAATCCTTTAAAGGATGACGTAGCAGATTATCTAGATAGATTCCAATTTTTGTGCGATACGCATAACATAAAAAAGGAAAAATATGTTGAACAACTGATGCCATTTTTTACAGGTGACACAGTGACTACTCTTATGACAATAGACGAACATGAGAGGACTAATTATGATGTTGTCAGGGCAGCATTACTAAAAAAATATCAACTAAAACAAGAAGACTATCGTCTTCGTTTTAGGACAATGTTGCCAGAAAATGGAGTAGATTTCTCTGATTTTGTTACAAAGATACGTCGTACATTTACACGATGGGTTGAGTTGTCTCAGATTGAGAAAACATATGAAGGTCTAATGGACTTATTATTGCGAGATAAGGTTTTGTCATCTGTTAATGATTCTTTTCTTGCATTCCTTCATGAGCGTAAGCCTAAAAACTTAAAAGAAATGGAGGAATATTGTTGTCAGTATGCCACAGCACATCCCCATGCTACAGTTAGCAATTCTAAAGTGAAAGAAGGGTTGCCAGCTGCTTCGGCAACACCATATGGCCCTAATTTCAAAAAAAAATTTCAGGGTGCTCAACAAAATTGGAATAGGGGAAGTAATCAAAATTACACTCAGAAGCGGAGTAATCCAACACATGATGGTTCTTCGTCTATGCAGTGGAGACAAGATGGTAGTTCTCGTAATTTTAGTGGTAATAATTTGAGACACTTTCGTAAAGGCTATCCAAATAATAACTATTCAAATTTTCGAGGTAATCATTCTCGACGTCAAGATTATGACGATGGTGAATTTAGAAACCGGGATTCAAACCGGAATGATGAGTACAATAGACAATATGATCACAATTACAGGGGAAATGATAGTCGAAATAATTACAGGGGAAATGATAGTCAAAATAATTACAGGGGAAATGATAATCGAGGTAGACCTAGGTTTAACAAGAAAAGACCTTACCAACAGGCAAACTCTGCACAACAAGAGTTTGATGGAGCCTGTAATACAGCAAATGATAGTGGTAACTCTAGGGCTATCACTGGTTGTGCTTTCGATTTTGGGAGAGCAACTGAATGCCCCCAATGCTTAACATTGTTTGACTCATCAACTGTATCTACGCTAAGTTGTGGTCACCCTCTTCCTGCTCTACCTGCTACAGTTGCGCATGATGGGAGAGGATCTCTCATCTTAGATAAAGGTCTAATAAATGATAGGCTAGTCTCAGTACTTTTCGATTCGGGATGTACTACCGTCGGGGTTAAGGAGTCTCTGATAGATCCTTGCTGTGCCACTGGAAAAACAATCAAATGTGTTACATTTGGTGGTACTATGGAAAGCTATCCTACTGCTATTATTAGGATTGACACTCCTTTCTTCACAGGAGATGTCCATGCATGTCTTCTTCCTAATCCTATTGCGGATCTTATAATCGGTCGTATTCATGGGGTTAAGGAATGCACCCCGCAACAAATTTCTAGTTGGGAAGAAGAAAACATTCAAACGGTCAATGCAGTGGTGACAAGAGCTCAAGCTCTTAATCCCCCAACTTCATCTGATAATAGTAATGAAGTTGATAGCCAAGACGAGCACTTGGTGATTTCCCATGACTCGTTTGTTAAACGTCAAGAAGAGGATCCTTCTTTGAAGAAATACTTCCTTCTTGCAAAGAAAGGGGATCCCAATCAAAATACGAATCACAAATCGTATATCACTAGGAAGAATGGTATATTGGTACGAATGGTACAACACTCGGACAAGTCTATGCATTCGCAAATTCTTGTGCCTAAGTGTATGAGAGCCTTAATTCTTCGGCATGCACACGATTCTCAGTGTGCTGGACACATGGGTTTTTCCAGAACTAAAACTAGAGTCCTTGCGTCCTTCTTTTGGCCATTCGTGAATAAAGACATCCGAATTTATTGCCGATCTTGCAAAATTTGTCAAGAGGTCAAGTCTAGGGGTCCGAGACATGCTGCTCCTATTCAGGCTGCAGATATTCCGATTCGGCCGTTTCAGAAAATGGCTATAGACATCATTGGTCCGTTCAAAATTAAGTCAGCCAAAGGACACCAATTTATCCTCACTTGCGTGGACATGTGCACGCGTTGTCCAGAGGCTATTCCTCTGAAGAGCATATCAACTGTCGATATCGCTGATGCTCTTTGGCTCGTATTTTCTCGTCTGGGATTCCCCGGAGAAATACTGTCGGATCACGGCACTCAGTTAATTTCGGACGTTATGTCTCAGGTAATGGCTACGCTAGACATTAAAAGGTCTCTCAGTAGTATTTATCATCCAATGTCCAATGGATTGGTAGAACGTCTTAACAGGACACTAAAGAACTTACTTGGCAAGATAACGGAGGATCATCCTGAAGATTGGGACAGGGTTTTACCTGCAGTCCTCTTTGCCTATAGAGAGGTTCCCAACGAGCATACAGGGTTTTCTCCTTTCGAACTTGTCTTTGGCGCGCAACCGCGCGGGCCAATGTCCTTGTTACACGATTTGATAACTTCCGATAATATTGACGATGATACACAATCGTCATATGAATATGTTATAGCTCTTAGAGAAAAGATTATCGAATCGTGCAGGTTAGCAACTTCATCTTCCGAATTTGCGAAAGAAAAAGCTAGGCGATTTGCTAACAAGAAAAGACGCCTACGTCAACTTTGTCCTGGAGACAAAGCATATGTCTTACTGCCCTCAAGAGAGAATAGACTTCTCATTTCTTGGAAGGGTCCATACACTATAGTCTCGAAAATTTCTGATGTCGACTATATTGTCGATGTGGATGGAAGGCATAAAACCTTCCATATAAATATGCTAACAGAGTTTATTGAACGTCCAGACTATTTACAGCCTATTTTCCAGGCGACGGACGACTCTCCAGTCAACATGGTCACATCTCATCCCTGTCCGTTATACAGGATGAGGAAACTATTTTTTCTGACGTGAACTTACCTCTTCCTGCGATTCCACTTACTTCAACGGAATCGTGGAGAGACGTTACAGTCTCTTCCAACTTGTCTTTTGAGGAACAGCGTCAAGTATCCTCTACGTTAAAATCATATCAGGATGTCCTTACCGACATTCCTGGACACACAGATGTCATAGAACATGACATCATACTTACTGATCGTAATCCGATCAGAGTAAGACCATACCCAATACCTATTCATTTTCAAGCACAAGTCGAGAAAGAATTGGATGAAATGATTCAACTACAAATAATTGAACCATCCACTTCAGCTTATTCTTCGTCGATAGTTATTGTTCGAAAGAAAGACAATAACATACGTCTTTGCGTTGATTATCGCAAATTAAATCAAGTTACGAAGTTCGATGCTGAACCTATGCCGTTATTAGATGATCTACTTATTAGACTTTCTAAAGCTAAATTCTTTACTAAACTAGACTTGTCGAAAGGTTATTGGCAAGTCCCACTGACGGAACACGCCAAACCTCTCACTGCTTTTTCGACACCTAGGGGTCTGTTTCAATGGAATTTTATGCCTTTCGGGCTTATGTACGCCCCAGCGACTTTCGTGCGCATGATGCGACGAATTCTATCAGATCGTGCAGATGTCATTGCATATTTAGACGACATCTGTCTTTTCAGCGATACTTGGGAAGAACACTATGTGGGTCTAAAGGAATTGCTATCTACTCTACGTGAGCATAGATTGACTGCTAAACCCTCTAAAGCTTTTGTTGGGTTTAGTGAAATTTCCTTCCTAGGTCATCGAGTTGGTCATGGTCTGTTGAAGACAGAGGACCAAAACATTTCAAAGATATTAAATATCTCGGTTCCGAAGACAAAAAAGCAAGTGCGTAGTCTCTTGGGATTGATACAATTCTATGGAAGATTCATTGAGAATCTGTCCTCCATTATGGCACCACTTTCAACGTTATTGAAAAAAGGTTCTCCTAATATGGTGCGTTGGTCCCAAGAATGCCAATCTTCATTGGATCAGGTTAAGAATTTGTTCTCATCCCATCCTATCTTAAGACTACCGACGATTGATAAGACTTTTGTCCTTCGTAGTGATGCCTCTTCCACTGGGATTGGAGCGGCACTAATGCAGGAATATTCAGGAACTCTGCATCCTGTAATGTATATTTCTAGGAAGCTGAATGCGGCAGAAAGGAATTACTCGGTTTTGGACCGTGAATTGTTGGCTATGGTTTGGTCCATTCTTAAGCTACAAAGGTTCCTTCTGGGCGCGCATTTCTTTATGGAAACCGACCAAAAAGCTCTTACGGCTATGCAAAGTAAGGATTTGAAGAGCTCGAGATCTACTCGTTATGCTATTGCTCTTCAGCCTTTCCATTTCACGGTGCGAGCTATCCGTGGTTCGGATAATGTGATGGCGGACATATTGTCTAGATGCCCACATGATTCCAGTTAAATCTTGTGTCCTAGTTTTTCCTGATATACTTTCAGACTTAGGTCTGTCCTTAATATCATAATATGTTGTAATACAAATGTATTTGGATGATGTTTAGATAATTTAACAAATTTCATTTTGTCCATCCATCAGTGATATGTTGCTAAAATAGCATTGACATTTGTATATTGCTATGATTATATTATTTAGTAATGTTTGATATATGATTGGTATTGCCAGCAACTTAGGTTTCTTGAATGGTATCCCTTAGTTTGTTTGGCTTAAAGGAAATATTTTCTCCTATGTTGAGAGATGATTTGTACCCTCTTCTATTGTACCTGATATTGGGTTCCTTGTTTGCATGAGCACAGAAGTGATACTGGTGCTATCTTGCTCATGAACATATTAAAAAAAAAAATTGCATTTTTTTTTTTTTTTACAGGGGGGTGGTAGTAATGTTGCTGTCATTTTCGACGGAGTCATCTGTCAAGTTATTTGCTTATGTTTGTATCATAAGTATAATTGTGTCTTTACCTGCGATGTCAGGTTGATTAGGGGTTGTCTTCCCTTGTTTATTCATTCATTGTGTTTGACCTTTAGGGTCAGAGGTTGACAGTTCGGCGTAGGCCTATGGGAAGGTTTTTTAAGCGGGAGTGAGATATACTTCCGGGAAGCCGGGAGGTCCTGTTTTTCTGAAGGGACCAAGAGTCCATTGTTTTTCGGGGAGAATCTTCGAAGTAACTGCTATGGCAGTTTTCCCCAGTGAATCTCTGTGCGTCGGGATGACGACAGAATTCCTTGTGATGTTCTGAGGATTCATTTGCCAGGTAATACCGACCTTTATGCATTATTACGCTTTTCGGTGGCAGAACATGTAAAGGATTACCTAGGGTGAACAGTAGCTCACTGATCCGCCATTTCAGAACTTATATATTTGTGCTCGAGGTAGCCATCCAAGACTGTTAGTCTTATATTGTCCAGAAATCCAGTGACGAAGATATATTGTGGGAGCCGCAGATTGGCGGAGTTCATATCTACAATAAGTATTACTGCAGGGTTGATGATAACCTATTTAACAGAAGTACACGGCCGACGTCAGAACGAGGCCTGTGCTTTCGGCTATTATACTACAGCCTGATATGTGCAATTGGCGGGGAGTGCCAAGTTGCACCTGTGTGTCAAAGTAACTAAGGCATCTGACGCGTTTAGTCAGAGACGCCAAGGGCGACGCTACGAACTGTCATTATTGAAGAACTTTGCTATTGACCATGCACGTCTATTCCGATGTTTACCTTTTTGAATGCCAAATGTATACCTATCGATGTCAGGTCAGCATGACCTTGTTACACTGACTGTTCCTGTTGATACTATGTGTGTTCCCGTCAATAAATGTCTTGAAACATGCCTGCAGTGTCAAAGCATCCTTGATTACTGTATGTGAGAGTATGGGTTGCAGGATCTACATCTATACGAGCCTAAACACATTCGCGTCTTCATTCGCACCCACACTCAATTCATCATACGCTCGCACTACACATCTAACAACATGTATACTGTCTTGGGCCAGTGATCACATCAACAAGAAAAAAAAGACAGTTACAGTATTCTTCATGTAGCGATATTGTTTACATGATTACCCTCATCTCACCTGTGATAATGCAACAATAGAATGGTTGATAAACGACTTTCCATTTACAGATCCTGGTGTCAGGATTGTTCCAGGAAAAGCAAAGTTCAAGAAAAATTCTTTTATATTTCTATTTCGTGGTTTCTGTAGATAGAGATTTCATAATTTCGTGCATTTAAAAAGGAAAGTTGTATGTCATTTATATATATATATATATATATATATATATATATATATATATATATATATATATATATATATATATATATATATATATATATATATATATATATATATATATATATATATATATATATATACACATATACATATATATATATATATATATATATATATATATATATATATATATATACAGTAGAACTCCATTTATCCGAACCCCAATTATCCGAACATCCAATTATCCGAACACTTTTTCCAGAAAAAAAAAAAATCAGATGCCACAGTCACGTTAGACTAAAATTCTGAATCTTTTGATGCGGCAAACTTCAAATGTGTGCGAACAATTTGTAGAGAATGGGATGGCTAATGGTCGGTCGCTTACGTACAGGAAGTCAGTTAGATCATAAAGTCAGTTAATATCTGGTTTACCAATCCAGTGTACGTGTGCGTTCTAGGTAGAACACTGGCTAAACAGACAGTTCAACTTAAAATAATTGTGTCTGCTACTACAGCAGAATAATTTTGGTGTACAAGTATTTCTCTGTGCGATATGGCATCTTCCAGTAGGCCTAAAGCATATAAAAGGAACCGCAATGTTTTGTCAATTGAAACGAAAACAGAAATTATCAAGAGACTAGGACAAGGTGAAACTGTGTCTTCACTTGCGAGGATTTTCAATGTTGGGAAAGCTACCGTCTTTGACATCAAAAGTAACAAGGATAAAATTATGAGTTTTGCATAGAAATTTGATAGTGGAAATGGGTCGAAGAAACGTAAAACCATGAGAAATGCGAAAGATGTGAAATTGGAAGAGGCTTTGTATATATGGTTTGTGCAAAGAAGAAGCAAAGGGGAACCTATCTCTGGTTCTCTGTTGTGTGAAAAGGCACTTCAGTTCAACAATCAACTTGACGGTCCTCCTGACTTTAAGTCTAGCCAGGGATGGTTAAGAAACTTTAAATCTCGTCATGGCATACGAGAATTGGAGATTCAATGGGAATCTTTATCTAGCGATGCAACTGCCGCTAAAAATTTTAAAGAAACATTCTTGGCTTTTTTGGAAGAAGAAGGTTATTCACTCGATGATGTGTATAATGCCGATGAGACTGGCTTATACTGTGTATCATTGCCTCAAAAATCACTTGCATCTCAGCGCGAAGCAGCTGCCTCTGGGTTTAAAAAGTGCAAAGAGAGAGTAACAATTTTGGTAGCCGCGAATGCCAGTGGAAGTCATCGTTTACCGGTGCTAATGATCGGCAAAGCCAAAAAAACCACGTTGTTTAAAGAATGTGACACGTCTCCCATTGTGTTACAAAGCACAGAAGAGTGCTTGGATGAATAGTGAAATATTTCTTGATTGGTATACAAATCAGTTCATCCCAAATGTGAAGAGGTTGA
The DNA here is from genome assembly GCA_024509875.1 of Oreohelix idahoensis. Classification (NCBI taxonomy): domain Eukaryota; kingdom Metazoa; phylum Mollusca; class Gastropoda; order Stylommatophora; family Oreohelicidae; genus Oreohelix; species Oreohelix idahoensis. Next base: position 10,667 of record JAMPIV010021971.1, on the reverse strand, counting down.
GAGAACAAGAAAAGAAAACTGGAAAAGTAATTCTTCTACTGGACAATGCACCATCTCATCCAGAGACGGATACATTGAATGCAGTTGATGCAAATTTTAAAGTAATTTTTCTGCCTCCCAATGTAACAGCACTGATTCAACCAATGGATCAGGGTGTTATAGCAAAGCTTAAAAAGGTGTACAAGAAGGAAGTCCTGCGTCGTTTATTGTTGGCTGAAGATGAAGAAAGTGTGGTGGCGTTTTCCAAACAGCTTAATCTCAAAGACTGCTGCTATATGTTAGCTGATGCTTGGACCACCCTGTCACAAGATAATCTCAACAAGGCTTGGAGTAGATTGCTTGGGAAAAAAGGAGGAAATGAAACTACTGCAGTGGAAACAAATGATGATTGTATAAATGAAGTTGTGGAACTGTTTCAAGCAATGCCCGGATTTTCGGACTGTGACAAAGATGATGCACACATGTGGCTAGAAGATGATAATGATTTTGGTTTTCAGTTTTTTAATGACGAAGAAATTTTGTCATTTGTGCAAGAAGAAAACCAAATACATGTAGTGACCGATGATGAAGACTCCTCAGAAGTACATGATGTACTTGTAGATTATGAAGAAAAACCAAAACGTCGACCAAGTCCTGAAGAGGCCTTTATAGCACTAGAAACAGCGATGGCTTGGTACAAGCAAGAAGATGACAGCTGTCCTACACAGCTTCTGCTGTTGAAGAGAATGCGGGACTTAGCAGCCAAAAGGAGACTATCCAGTTTGGTGCAAAAGAGGATTCCTCATTATTTTAAATAGTGAGCTACATCTGTGCAAGTACATATATACGTAAGTTGCGCCTAGTTTTGAATCGTTTGTAATGTTATTTTGAAAACATTTCTCTTTCTTAACAAAAATAATTAATGCAAGTAGTACATGCACTGCAGTGTAATAAAAGATTTTGGTGATACAGTGATCTAATACAGTGTGGGTATTATTATTACAGTACAAGTAAATATGTTTTATAGTGTATTTTCCTTGTGATGGTTAATTATTTTTAGAAATATGTGTACATGTACTCGATACATTATGTAATCCAATTATCCGAACATTTGATTATCCGAACGATGCTCGGTCCCATGGGGTTCGGATAAATGGAGTTCTACTGTATATATATATATATATATATATATATATATATATATATATATATATATATATATATATATATATATATATATATATATATATATATATATATATATATATATATATATATATATATATATATATGCAGGCAGACATAAATACAGACAGACAGATAGATAGATAGATGGATGGATAGATAGATAGATAGATAGATAGATAGATAGATAGATAGATAGATAGATAGATAGATAGATAGATAGATAGATAGATAGATAGATAGATAGATAGATAGATAGATAGATAGATAGATAGATAGATAGATAGATAGATAGATAGATAGATAGATAGATAGATAGATAGATAGATAGAAGGATAGATAGATAGATAGATAGATAGATAGATAGATAGATAGATAGATAGATAGATAGATAGATAGATAGATAGATAGATAGATAGATAGATAGATAGATAGATAGATAGATAGATAGATAGATAGATAGATAGATAGATAGATAGATAGATAGATAGATAGATAGATAGATAGATAGATAGATAGATAGATAGAACCTTATTTTCAAAGAGTTAAGTATTGGGCGCGCAGGCCCGTCTAACATTCTGCCCTTCCATTCTCACTTATCTTGCATACTTTACCTTTTCATTCCCACATGTTACTTTAAGCATTAAATTAAAGGCATGAAACATTATAAAGGTTATATAACAGCATAAAATGACATTACCCAATCATAATCAAAATAAAGTATTTGTTTAAGCAAACAAGAACCTAATGAAAAAATAAAAAACCCCTAACAAACATACAAATCCAAAACATCTATACCGTAAATCAGACAATAATTCGAGTATGATCACATTGGGGTAGTATAGAATCGGAACTCTTGAAATATTTGAACAATCTGCTATTGAGTGAGTAGGAACTCCGTGTTTTTCTTTGCTCTCCCTAACTCAAGAGCAGAATCAGATAGAACGAATGAACGAACGTACGAACTTTATCTTCAAATGATTTAGAATTCGGCACGCAGGCCTATCTAACATTCTGCCCATCCTTTCTCTCGTCTCCCATACTGAATTCATTTATCCTACACATTCATTTTCAATATTATTTATAAAACACAAACAAAAAACCTGCAATAAAATAAAGTAAAATCCCAACATTGTAAAAGTATAACAGTTACACACATTTACAGGACTTTATCATTATCAATAATGAACAGGGCAGAATAATCCTTAAAAAATACACATCACATTAGAAAATGATTTGGGAACATAACTAAATTAGGGTGCCATATAATCTGCACTCATGATGTATTTGAAAAGTCTGCGATTGTATGAATATGGACTAAGCGTGCTTTTTAGTCCGTGTGGAAGATTGTTCCACAGATGAGCAGCAGAAAATGCTAAACATTTCTTGAATAAGTCAGTCCTTGGCTTGGGCACGTGTAATATGTTTAAGCGTTGGCTGTGTCTTCCGTTGTATTTAAAAAATAAGCTACAGGTACGTTGGAGCATTCTGTGATAGGATTTTGTGAATGAGTTTGGCTTTGTTAAAGAGCAAGCGCTTTCTTAGAGGTAATATGTTAAGATGTTTATGTAGATCTACTAAGTGTGTTAGGTGTTTGTCAGAAACTAGGCGCACTGCACGTTTTTGTAATGCATGGAGTCTCTTTGTGTTGGACATGGAGCAGCCATCCCAGATTGTGGAGCAATAGTCTAGGCGTGGTTCCAACGGTTGTTATTGCCGGGAGTTGTAGTGAGGATAAGCTCTCACTGCAGATAAAATACTTCTATGGCACGCGCCTCAAACAGCCTCTGACAACCAAGTCCAGCTCCCGGCCTTCACGTGTGGCTCAATTTGAGCCCGGCGGAACTGTTTCCACTGACGGGAGAAGGGGCAAAGGCGAGCGACTGGCGCCTTAAAACCAGCAGCTTCGGGCAGATAGGGCTCGTGATCCTTGGTTGGTAGCTTATCTAAGAGAAGGAACTCTGAATTCAAACCACCGCTGCCTTGCGGGAATATCCATTTGTGGAATTGGCTTCGGGAGTAAACCCTGAGGATAAATCCGGAGTCGGAGTCCCTAAGGCAGTCTAATGTCGATTCGACATTATTCTGGCAACTCCTGCGACATGGCTGGTACCAAACTGTATCGGCTACTGCCGTTCCTTTGGATCTACCGGCTGTGTGGAGAGGGGGAACATGCTGCATGGGCAACAGCTTGATCTCCATATAACTGTGCCCAAGCTCGCGCCCTGGAGAGGACACTCCAGCTTCACCCTATAGGTGTCGGCAAAACACGGGAAGTCACCAGGAAAATAAGCAGCTGAGGGTGCCACCCCAGGGGCGCATTCCCATAGGCAGTTATGACTGAAGGGGCTATTATTATTAGTCTAGGCGTATTTTTATTTGGGATATATAGAACATCTTTGTCGTAAATTTATTTTGAGAGAAAAGAGTCTTAGAAATAGTGGTCCGGTTTAGAGTGGAAAATGATGATGGAAAGCTCAGTGATAGAAAATGTAGATATTAAATAGTTGCTTCACAGCGTGCTGGAGGAGAGTAAGGACAGACTTATTTACGACAAATCGCTTCTCTCAATCTTCTCTTCCGCTCTCCTGGTCAAACAATTATTTGCCAGTTTTCCAGACACGCTTCTGCGCGCACACCGATTTGGTGTTTTTCACACACACAGACGATGTAGATACAAACTATATTAAACAAATAGGGGAAATGTTGGGCTGTGGGTATATCCAACACACAGAACTAAATGAGTTTATGTGATTTTATTCACTTTAAACATCAATCACTAACAAATATCAGGTATTACATAAATTATCATAAGTACACAAATGCAAATAACAAATTTGGGAGGGGTGAAGAAGATTGGTATCGACTAAGCCCTTCCCGCTTATTAGACAAAGACAAACCCAGTCCAGAGATAGATAATATCAGGAACGTAGGTACGTTAACCTACAGTGAAGTTAATTACTCTGAAAGAGGTGTTACAAAGTTAGGTATAGGTGATAGAAAAAAAACTTGTTCTTCCCAGCTGTTCTTCCCTTTACTAAGCAAATAGAAAGGAGGGGGTTTTTTAACAGAGTTAACCAATTAGCAACTCCCCCTTAAAGGAACAATGCAGGGAATCCAGAAAAATTATATTACTAGGCAAGAAAGTTAACAACAGGTTTACAAAAGAAAAACGATTAAATTTCCTGTCATTCATACACACGCGTGAGGATCCACACTCATATACTCACACACTTACCGAATGCAGCCTCAGACGATCCATAAAAAGTATATAAAAACAGCAAGTAATCTTTCGACATTTGAACTGTCTAGTCCTTCGATGTCCCGCCCCAGATGTTTGCGAGGGTTTGTTGGTAACAAATATTCTCACTTATCGCAAGACTTGAAGACTAAGAGTTCTCGTGTTTTTATTATATATATAAAAGGAGTCTATGGGATGGCACTAACCCAGTTCGGCACAGGGGTGAAAATAAAGTGGTCTCTTTTAATCCTCCGCTATGGTAAAATTCCTTCAATGCGTGATGATAGTTTTATTAAATCCAATTGAGGAAAAAAAACTAGGCTGTCACAGTCAGGAAAATATGTACTCTCTCACAGTAAACAGTAAATATAATATCGCTACTGGCGATGAATACCTTCCAGTTTATCTTACAGGTTTGTAAGGGTAATTTGATGATTATTCTTTAAAATGTTCTTGGGTGGGCTTTATTTCATTTAATTCTGACAGCTAGGTCGCAAGGACCGCCACAAGATTATATTTTAAAAGAAATGTTTCTTCAATATGACTGGAAGTTTATAGGATGATTTCTTTATTTCTTTCTTTATTTAGCTGGGACCGCAGGTACGATCACTCTGTGTGAAAGAAAAAAAGACATGTAACATACCGAAAAATCAAGCGCGATAAATTTCCCGTTAAGCCTATAATACACTCGAGTATTTAATTATGTATTTAATAAACACTGCGCGAATTCTAGTGGTTAAAACACATCTATAAAACTAGGACTTAACTGAATTTATTAATTATAAATTCCTTCGCGACTTTAAAAGTTAATTTAAGCATCTATTATCTTTTGAAATAATATAATAGATAGATCATTATATTTACAACTGGAACTATTGAGATGGTTTAATTTAATAGATTTAAATTAACACAAAATCCATTGAAATAGAATGACTGAACTAGAGCACTGATCACTTTACGCAATATATATTACCGCTTTGCACAGAATAGAAAACACTGCAAATTTATATATAAAATCCAGGGGAAAATCTATAACAAGATTTCAATAAAGCTAGTGCTTCTGTAAAGGTCTGGCCAGCGAGTGATAACGTGTCTAGTCTTCATGGTCTATTTAGCTAAAATGGAATGTAAGTTGAGTGGGACATGATAAACTTGACAGCTTATTTGATCTCACGAACTTTTGGGGATCTGACCGCCAAATCAAGAGAAGAAGCCGCCCCCTGGTCTTCGTATCTCCGTTCGCTGCTGCCCGTTTCGGCTTTCCCCCGTTCGCTCGGTTGCGATTGACACCGAGACGCGAAATTAGCGGCAAGCAACTGCGTCTCGTATCAGGGACCACTACTGTCTTTGATAACGCCGATAGTTTCCCCTAAAATCCCTCAGTTCGTCTCTTTGATCTTGGTCGCTGTGCCTGTTTGATTCTGGCGACGCCCCCCCCCCCCACCCCCCCCCCCCCTCCCCCCCCCCCCCCCCCCCCACCCCCCCCCCCCCCCACTGGCCAAGTTAATTAAAATAACTGCCTACGATTGTTCAAGAGATGTTAGTGGGCGTGATTTAATCTCTCCTTAAATCAATGCGATGACCAGAATCAACGATAGGTAAACTTTCCGCATATCAATCAGCAAACGTGTTTGCCCTCTGTGGAACAGTTTCATAGCTAATGAATCCACGTGAAAGAATAAACGTTTTTACAAGAAGTTACAACAAAGTTCAGGGTCAGCCGAGTTCGTCCATCACAATCGTCCCCTCTTTTGAGACGTGAAAACGTGTTTTCATGTTTGATTTATGACGATGAAGCTGCCCTGATCGGTAACTTTTGGATGATTGGTATCTTCACCTTCCTCCTCTTCCTCTGTAGTCCAGTTTCTACTCAGGAAATCAGCCCCGACATTCTGTCTTCCCGGAATATATTCCACTTTGAAAGAATAAACGCTTAAAAGAAGCGACCAACGCATGATCCTTGCGTTAAATTTTTTATTGGCACCAAGAAATGCTAACGGAGCGTGGTCTGTTTGCACCGTGAAAGATGTACCATAAAGAAACTCATGATGGCGTCTGATACCGTCAATCAGAGCAAGACATTCCCTTTCAACTACGCTGTAGTTCCGTTCCGCTTTATTTAATTTCCGACTGCCATAGGCAACTGGAAATAGCATGTTCAGGTCACTGTCATCGGCTTGAAGCAGTGTTGACCCGATGCCCTGACCTGACGCGTCGACTCTCAGTACAAAAGGTTTCTTGAGGTCAGGCAACCTCAAAATGGGGTATGCAGACAACTGTCCTATCAAAGTGCTATACGCGTGTTCGCACTTTTGATCCCATATGACCTTATCAGGACAACCTTTCTTTGTGAGGTCAGTCAGAGATGCCGTCAGTCCGTTGAAGTTCTGGATGTACTTCTGATAGTATGCACATAGCGATATGAAGGAACGTACGTCTTTCTTCGTTCGGGGTCTTTTTGCTGCCATTATTTTCTCCACGTTCTTCTTAATAGGCCAACTGCATCCGTGAGAAATAGTGTGCCCCAGGAAGTCTAACTGTTCAAACCCGATGAGACATTTGCTAGGTCTGGCTGTGAGACCCGTTTCCTGTAGTCTCCTGAGGAGCATAGCAACCGTAGCAATATGTTCTTCATAGGTTTCCGATGCAATTAAGATGTCATCCATGAAATTATGGATATGGGGACTTTGCAAAGGTTGTAGAAGCTTCCTCATCATCCTGGTGAACACTCCTGGTGCATTATGCAAACCGAACGGCATCACGTTAAATGTGTAATGTCCTTCACTAGTGCTGAAAGCTAACAAAGGTTTAATTTCCTCCTTGACTGGTATTTGATAATAACCTTTGCTGAGGTCAATCTTGGAGAAGATCTTTGCTTTGCTGAGCTTGGTGAACAACTCAGAAACAGTTTGGAGAGGTTCGGGCTGGAATTCCGTTACCGTGTTTAGCAACCTGTAATCAATGCACAGCCGAACTTCCTTATTGGGCTTCTGCAACAGCACTACACTCGAGCTGTAAGGAGATGTAGACTCACTGATAATTCCTGCCTGACGCAGCTTGTCTATTTCTCCGCGAAGTGCATCAGCTTTAGCGTACGGGATGGGGTAAACTCTGGTTTGAACAGGGGTCTCGTTTGTTAATTTCATATCAAATTCAATGAGATTTGTTCGACCAGGTACATCCGTTAAGACTGCACTGTACTGTTTTAGTAGATCCCTGGTTTCTGTTTGTTGTTCTGGTGAGAGATTGTCGCCGAACTTGACATCTTTAAAGGATTCTGTGGGTTGCAATGGATACTCCATGCAACCATCATCATCTTCCTCGTCTTCCGTTGCTATGGCGACAGCCAGGAGATGCTCGGAGGATGGCACCGGTCTTTCCAAATATTTCTTTAGCAGATTTATGTGGAAGACCTTCTCCTTTCCTTTGATGGAGATCTTGTAGTTGGTACGTGAGATCTTTTTAAGGACGGTAAACGGTCCTTGCCATCCGATGCGAAGTTTATTGCTTCCGGTTGGAAGTAGCAATAGGACTTTCTCCCCTGGTTGTAGTTCTCTCTCTTTTGCAGCTTTGTTGTATCTTTTAGTAATTTTAGCGCGGGCTTTCTTAAGGTTGGTAGTAGCTAGATCCCATCCTAGCTTTAGCCTTTCCTTAAGCTCAGATACGTACTTGCTTGCAGAGACGACTGTCTCGTCAGCCTTCTGGTCTGTCAGGGACCGAAGTAAGGCTTCTAGTGGCCCCTTAATAGGTCTGCCAAATAAAAGTGTAGCTGGCGCAAAACCCGTAGACGCTTGGGGTACCTCTCGGTAGGCGAATAAGGCAGCCGATATATATTGGTCCCAGTCTTTCGGTTTCTCCTGACCCAGCTTACGTAACATCATGGTGAGGGTACCGTTAAAACGTTCCACGAGCCCATTTCCGGCCGGATGGTAGGGACTTGTGTGGATATGTTTGGCCCTCAAGATCTTAAAGATCTCCTCCATTAACAGGCTACGGAATTGGGATCCATTGTCCGTCAAAACTTGTTGAGGGAATCCCAACCGTGTAAAAATTTTCACAAGGGCTTCTGCGACATGCTTGGAATTAGTGCATGGTAGCGGTACGGCTTCGGCCCACATAGTGCAAGTGTCAACTAAGGTCAGGATGAACCTGTTCCTTCTTTTGGTCTTTTCCAGAGGACCAATAATGTCGACAGCAACCCGTTCAAATGGAGTCCCTACTATTGGCATTTGCCCCATAGGTACTGGGGGTGTCAAGTGCTTGGGTGCTACCCGTTGGCACTGGGCGCAGGATTTCACATACCTGACAATGTCAGAGTTCATTCCTGGCCACCAATAGTGGTTTTTTTATTCGCTGAATAGTGGCGTTTTGTCCCATATGTCCGCTAAAGGGAAGAGAGTGCCCCATTTCTAAGATCTGGTTTCTGTACTGCGTCGGTACTAGGAGCTGGTTATTCCCCGTGTCCGGGTTGCCCGTTCTACGATACAATACACCATCCTTAGAAAAGATGTCTCCGTTGTGTCTGGGGTCCTTAGCCATGGGCAGTTTTTTAAGCAGGGCGCCAGAGTAGGGTCCTTTTGTTGCGCCTCCTTCAGTTCATTCGGCAACAAGTTTGGCGCAGGCTCCCTCTCCTTCTTGGCTTGCCCTCTTGTGGTTACCGCTGCCACAATCGGCTCCTTAGGTCTCCCAATGAACACATATCTACATCCCAGGATAACTGGGTAGATCGGATCATCCATTATGGCCGCTTTAATAACTCCTCTGACAAAGTCAGAGTGTATTTCTACCAGTGCGATAGGAAGCGTTCTGGGTGCGTCACTCCTGAAAACTCCACTAAGTTTGACGGTTTCCTCTGTCTCCTGACCTGGTTTGACTAGATGTCTAGCAACAATACAACTAAAACTTAATCCAGTGTCAAAGAGACAAGTAGTTGAGGTACCATTCAAAATTACAGTTCCTCGAGTTGAGGGTCGGTCCCCCTCAGGTTGAGAATCACTGACGTTGACTCTACCTTTCGAGGCTGTATGCAAACATCCAACGCGGTTTGAACCGGTTTGTTTGCCCTGATCAGACGTTCCTGGTGTAGGGGTCTTCCCTTTTCCTTGACCTTGGTGGCCGCGCTGCCACGTAGGCTTGGTGGGTTGATCAGAATTGTTGTTTGGGGGGTATCGGTTTTTGTAGAATTTCGATTTTTCCTGGGGAGGTTTCTGGGTATTGTTATCTCGTTGGTTATAATGTTGAGAGGAAGTGGAAGAATAGGATGCCTGCTCTAGATTCTGTTTTCGAGATGGCTCATCGGTGGGTTTACGTTTAGTGCTGGGAAGTTCGGCCATTGCATTGCTATAGCGTTCGGCTTTATTGAGTATGTCTTCAAGCCTGACTGCCCCCTGTTCAGCCAAAAATCTACGAGTTTCATTCGACAAAGTGGATTTTATCTGCTCCACAAGAACAAGTTCGAGGAGTCCCTCATATGAAAGAGGTAGGTCAGATAATTCAATGCACTTTGTCAGATAACCCGTGAGACGTGAAGAGAACTGGGGAAATGTTTCCGTGCTCTCTTTTCGGCTGTTTCTGAACAACTGCAGAAACTTTCGGGCAGTCATCTCAAACTGCTGTAGTAAGGCCTTCTTCAACAGGTCATAATCATGTTGATTCGGTCCCAGCTTTGTGTACACGTCATAAGCATTGCCTTTCAGTGACGTTGAAAGTTTGAGCGCCCAGCGGGTACTCTCTAACCCATAAAGATTCGCGAGTCCCTCGAATTTTTCCAGGTAGCTGTCAATTTTTTCGTTAGGGCTAGGAAAAGATTCTAAAGAAAACGACATAGCAGTTAATTGGGCAGACTGAGTGCTGGAGAGATCCATTGTTTGAGACTGGGGGCGAAGACGGCTCTCCATTATTTGAAGTAGAGGCACTCCGACTCTCTAAAGCCTTGAGCGCTAATTCATGCTGTCTTTCCTTGTCTCTCTCTCTTTCCCTGCGGGCGTCCATCTCTGCCTCAATTTTCTTCTGCTCCAATTGACGATCGTCCGCTTCTTTCTTCCTAGCTTCTGCCCTCTCTTCCTCCGCGTCATACCTTTGAAGTTCCTGGTTGATAAACAGATTCGCAGCTTCTGTGTCTAGTCCTGAGTCCTTGGCCTCTTGCCTCAAAAGGGATCTTATCCTAATTCTCTCTGCCATTGTCAAAGAACTGGATGCTTCTAAGACTAGAGAATAGTAAGATGGAACAAGAAGGGGAAAACTCAAAGCCGCTACGAAAAAA
>JAMPIV010021970.1:0-58962 GCA_024509875.1 Oreohelix idahoensis | reverse complement strand
GAGCTGCAAGAATGGCCGTCAACTGTTTTCTTCTACCCGAGATCTGAGCCGCCAGAATGGCCAGTCAACTGTTTTCTTCTACCCGACCCGCCAGAACCCCGAGATCTGAGCCGCCAGAATGGCCGTCAACTGTTTCTTCTACCCGAGATCTGAGCTGCAAGAATGGCCGTCAACTGTTTCTTCTACCCGAGATCTGAGCTGCAAGAATGGCCGTCAACTGTTTCTTCTACCCGAGATCTGAGCTGCAAGAATGGCCATAAACTGTTTCTTCTACCCGAGATCTGAGCTGCAAGAATGGCCGTCAACTGTTTCTTCTACCCGAGATCTGAGCTGCAAGAATGGCCGTCAACTGTTTCTTCTACCCGAGATCTGAGCCGCCAGAATGGCCGTCAACTGTTTCTTCTACCCGAGATCTGAGCTGCAAGAATGGCCGTCAACTGTTTCTTCTACCCGAGATCTGAGCCGCCAGAATGGCCGTCAACTGTTTCTTCTACCCGAGATCTGAGCCGCCAGAATGGCCATCAACTGTTTCTTCTACCCGAGATCTGAGCCTGCAGAATGGCCATCAACTGTTTCTTCTACCCGAGATCTGAGCCGCAAGAATGGCCGTCAACTGTTTCTTCTACCCGAGATCTGAGCTGCAAGAATGGCCGTCAACTGTTTCTTCTACCCGAGATCTGAGCTGCAAGAATGGCCGTCAACTGTTTCTTCTACCCGAGATCTGAGCTGCAAGAATGGCCATCAACTGTTTCTTCTACCCGAGATCTGAGCCGCTAGAATGGCCATCAACTGTTTCTTCTACCCGAGATCTGAGCCGCCAGAATGGCCATCAACTGTTTCTTCTACCCGAGATCTGAGCTGCAAGAATGGCCGTCAACTGTTTCTTCTACCCGAGATCTGAGCTGCAAGAATGGCCGTCAACTGTTTCTTCTACCCGAGATCTGAGCCGCAAGAATGGCCGTCAACTGTTTCTTCTACCCGAGATCTGAGCTGCAAGAATGGCCGTCAACTGTTTCTTCTACCCGAGATCTGAGCTGCAAGAATGGCCGTCAACTGTTTCTTCTACCCGAGATCTGAGCTGCAAGAATGGCCGTCAACTGTTTCTTCTACCCGAGATCTGAGCTGCAAGAATGGCCGTCAACTGTTTCTTCTACCCGAGATCTGAGCTGCAAGAATGGCCGTCAACTGTTTCTTCTACCCGAGATCTGAGCTGCGAGTAGAGCCGTCAACTGTTTCTTCTACCCGAGATCTGAGCCGCAAGAATGGCCGTCAACTGTTTCTTCTACCCGAGATCTGAGCCGCAAGAATGGCCGTCAACTGTTTCTTCTACCCGAGATCTGAGCTGCAAGAATGGCCGTCAACTGTTTCTTCTACCCGAGATCTGAGCTGCAAGAATGGCCGTCAACTGTTTCTTCTACCCGAGATCTGAGCTGCAAGAATGGCCGTCAACTGTTTCTTCTACCCGAGATCTGAGCCGCAAGAATGGCCGTCAACTGTTTCTCCTACCCGAGATCTGAGCTGCAAGAATGGCCGTCAACTGTTTCTTCTACCCGAGATCTGAGCTGCAAGAATGGCCGTCAACTGTTTCTTCTACCCGAGATCTGAGCTGCAAGAATGGCCGTCAACTGTTTCTTCTACCCGAGATCTGAGCTGCAAGAATGGCCGTCAACTGTTTCTTCTACCCGAGATCTGAGCTGCAAGAATGGCCGTCAACTGTTTCTTCTACCCGAGATCTGAGCTGCAAGAATGGCCGTCAACTGTTTCTTCTACCCGAGATCTGAGCTGCAAGAATGGCCGTCAACTGTTTCTTCTACCCGAGATCTGAGCTGCAAGAATGGCCGTCAACTGTTTCTTCTACCCGAGATCTGAGCTGCAAGAATGGCCGTCAACTGTTTCTTCTACCCGAGATCTGAGCTGCAAGAATGGCCGTCAACTGTTTCTTCTACCCGAGATCTGAGCTGCAAGAATGGCCGTCAACTGTTTCTTCTACCCGAGATCTGAGCTGCCAGAATGGCCGTCAACTGTTTCTTCTACCCGAGATCTGAGCTGCAAGAATGGCCGTCAACTGTTTCTTCTACCCGAGATCTGAGCCGCAAGAATGGCCGTCAACTGTTTCTTCTACCCGAGATCTGAGCTGCAAGAATGGCCGTCAACTGTTTCTTCTACCCGAGATCTGAGCCGCAAGAATGGCCGTCAACTGTTTCTTCTACCCGAGATCTGAGCCGCCAGAATGGCCGTCAACTGTTTCTTCTACCCGAGATCTGAGCCGCCAGAATGGCCGTCAACTGTTTCTTCTACCCGAGATCTGAGCCGCAAGAATGGCCGTCAACTGTTTCTTCTACCCGAGATCTGAGCCGCCAGAATGGCCGTCAACTGTTTCTTCTACCCGAGATCTGAGCTGCAAGAATGGCCGTCAACTGTTTCTTCTACCCGAGATCTGAGCTGCAAGAATGGCCGTCAACTGTTTCTTCTACCCGAGATCTGAGCCGCCAAAATGGCCGTCAACTGTTTCTTCTACCCGAGATCTGAGCCGCCAGAATGGCCGTCAACTGTTTCTTCTACCCGAGATCTGAGCCGCCAGAATGGCCATCAACTGTTTCTTCTACCCGAGATCTAAGCCGCAAGAATGGCAGTCAACTGTTTCTTCTACCCGAGATCTGAGCTGCAAGAATGGCCGTCAACTGTTTCTTCTACCCGAGATCTGAGCTGCAAGAATGGCCGTCAACTGTTTCTTCTACCCGAGATCTGAGCCAACAGAATGGCCATCAACTGTTTCTTCTACCCGAGATCTGAGCTGCAAGAATGGCCGTCAACTGTTTCTTCTACCCGAGATCTGAGCTGCAAGAATGGCCATCAACTGTTTCTTCTACCCGAGATCTGAGCTGCAAGAATGGCCGTCAACTGTTTCTTCTACCCGAGATCTGAGCTGCAAGAATGGCCGTCAACTGTTTCTTCTACCCGAGATCTGAGCTGCAAGAATGGCCGTCAACTGTTTCTTCTACCCGAGATCTGAGCTGCAAGAATGGCCGTCAACTGTTTCTTCTACCCGAGATCTGAGCTGCAAGAATGGCCGTCAACTGTTTCTTCTACCCGAGATCTGAGCTGCAAGAATGGCCGTCAACTGTTTCTTCTACCCGAGATCTGAGCCGACAGAATGGCCGTCAACTGTTTCTTCTACCCGAGATCTGAGCTGCAAGAATGGCCGTCAACTGTTTCTTCTACCCGAGATCTGAGCCGCAAGAATGGCCGTCAACTGTTTCTTCTACCCGAGATCTGAGCTGCAAGAATGGCCGTCAACTGTTTCTTCTACCCGAGATCTGAGCCGCAAGAATGGCCGTCAACTGTTTCTTCTACCCGAGATCTGAGCTGCAAGAATGGCCGTCAACTGTTTCTTCTACCCGAGATCTGAGCCGCAAGAATGGCCATCAACTGTTTCTTCTACCCGAGATCTGAGCTGCAAGAATGGCCGTCAACTGTTTCTTCTACCCGAGATCTGAGCTGCAAGAATGGCCGTCAACTGTTTCTTCTACCCGAGATCTGAGCTGCAAGAATGGCCGTCAACTGTTTCTTCTACCCGAGATCTGAGCCGCAAGAATGGCCGTCAACTGTTTCTTCTACCCGAGATCTGAGCCGCAAGAATGGCCGTCAACTGTTTCTTCTACCCGAGATCTGAGCTGCAAGAATGGCCGTCAACTGTTTCTTCTACCCGAGATCTGAGCTGCAAGAATGGCCGTCAACTGTTTCTTCTACCCGAGATCTGAGCCGCAAGAATGGCCGTCAACTGTTTCTTCTACCCGAGATCTGAGCCGCAAGAATGGCCGTCAACTGTTTCTTCTACCCGAGATCTGAGCTGCAAGAATGGCCGTCAACTGTTTCTTCTACCCGAGATCTGAGCCGCAAGAATGGCCGTCAACTGTTTCTTCTACCCGAGATCTGAGCTGCCAGAATGGCCGTCAACTGTTTCTTCTACCCGAGATCTGAGCTGCAAGAATGGCCGTCAACTGTTTCTTCTACCCGAGATCTGAGCCGCAAGAATGGCCGTCAACTGTTTCTTCTACCCGAGATCTGAGCTGCAAGAATGGCCGTCAACTGTTTCTTCTACCCGAGATCTGAGCCGCAAGAATGGCCGTCAACTGTTTCTTCTACCCGAGATCTGAGCTGCAAGAATGGCCGTCAACTGTTTCTTCTACCCGAGATCTGAGCCGCAAGAATGGCCGTCAACTGTTTCTTCTACCCGAGATCTGAGCTGCAAGAATGGCCGTCAACTGTTTCTTCTACCCGAGATCTGAGCTGCAAGAATGGCCGTCAACTGTTTCTTCTACCCGAGATCTGAGCTGCAAGAATGGCCGTCAACTGTTTCTTCTACCCGAGATCTGAGCTGCAAGAATGGCCGTCAACTGTTTCTTCTACCCGAGATCTGAGCTGCAAGAATGGCCGTCAACTGTTTCTTCTACCCGAGATCTGAGCTGCAAGAATGGCCGTCAACTGTTTCTTCTACCCGAGATCTGAGCTGCAAGAATGGCCGTCAACTGTTTCTTCTACCCGAGATCTGAGCTGCAAGAATGGCCGTCAACTGTTTCTTCTACCCGAGATCTGAGCTGCAAGAATGGCCGTCAACTGTTTCTTCTACCCGAGATCTGAGCTGCAAGAATGGCCGTCAACTGTTTCTTCTACCCGAGATCTGAGCTGCAAGAATGGCCGTCAACTGTTTCTTCTACCCGAGATCTGAGCCGCAAGAATGGCCGTCAACTGTTTCTTCTACCCGAGATCTGAGCTGCAAGAATGGCCGTCAACTGTTTCTTCTACCCGAGATCTGAGCTGCAAGAATGGCCGTCAACTGTTTCTTCTACCCGAGATCTGAGCTGCAAGAATGGCCGTCAACTGTTTCTTCTACCCGAGATCTGAGCCGCAAGAATGGCCGTCAACTGTTTCTTCTACCCGAGATCTGAGCCGCAAGAATGGCCGTCAACTGTTTCTTCTACCCGAGATCTGAGCTGCAAGAATGGCCGTCAACTGTTTCTTCTACCCGAGATCTGAGCCGCAAGAATGGCCGTCAACTGTTTCTTCTACCCGAGATCTGAGCCGCAAGAATGGCCGTCAACTGTTTCTTCTACCCGAGATCTGAGCTGCAAGAATGGCCGTCAACTGTTTCTTCTACCCGAGATCTGAGCTGCAAGAATGGCCGTCAACTGTTTCTTCTACCCGAGATCTGAGCTGCAAGAATGGCCGTCAACTGTTTCTTCTACCCGAGATCTGAGCCGCCAGAATGGCCGTCAACTGTTTCTTCTACCCGAGATCTGAGCTGCAAGAATGGCCGTCAACTGTTTCTTCTACCCGAGATCTGAGCTGCAAGAATGGCCGTCAACTGTTTCTTCTACCCGAGATCTGAGCTGCAAGAATGGCCGTCAACTGTTTCTTCTACCCGAGATCTGAGCCGCAAGAATGGCCGTCAACTGTTTCTTCTACCCGAGATCTGAGCTGCAAGAATGGCCGTCAACTGTTTCTTCTACCCGAGATCTGAGCTGCAAGAATGGCCGTCAACTGTTTCTTCTACCCGAGATCTGAGCTGCAAGAATGGCCGTCAACTGTTTCTTCTACCCGAGATCTGAGCTGCAAGAATGGCCGTCAACTGTTTCTTCTACCCGAGATCTGAGCTGCAAGAATGGCCGTCAACTGTTTCTTCTACCCGAGATCTGAGCTGCAGAATGGCCGTCAACTGTTTCTTCTACCCGAGATCTGAGCTGCAAGAATGGCCGTCAACTGTTTCTTCTACCCGAGATCTGAGCTGCAAGAATGGCCGTCAACTGTTTCTTCTACCCGAGATCTGAGCCGCAAGAATGGCCGTCAACTGTTTCTTCTACCCGAGATCTGAGCCGCCAGAATGGCCGTCAACTGTTTCTTCTACCCGAGATCTGAGCTGCAAGAATGGCCGTCAACTGTTTCTTCTACCCGAGATCTGAGCTGCAAGAATGGCCGTCAACTGTTTCTTCTACCCGAGATCTGAGCCGCCAGAATGGCCGTCAACTGTTTCTTCTACCCGAGATCTGAGCTGCAAGAATGGCCGTCAACTGTTTCTTCTACCCGAGATCTGAGCCGCGAGAATGGCCGTCAACTGTTTCTTCTACCCGAGATCTGAGCTGCAAGAATGGCCGTCAACTGTTTCTTCTACCCGAGATCTGAGCCGCCAGAATGGCCGTCAACTGTTTCTTCTACCCGAGATCTGAGCCGCCAGAATGGCCGTCAACTGTTTCTTCTACCCGAGATCTGAGCCGCCAGAATGGCCGTCAACTGTTTCTTCTACCCGAGATCTGAGCTGCAAGAATGGCCGTCAACTGTTTCTTCTACCCGAGATCTGAGCCGCCAGAATGGCCGTCAACTGTTTCTTCTACCCGAGATCTGAGCCGCCAGAATGGCCGTCAACTGTTTCTTCTACCCGAGATCTGAGCCGCCAGAATGGCCGTCAACTGTTTCTTCTACCCGAGATCTGAGCTGCAAGAATGGCCGTCAACTGTTTCTTCTACCCGAGATCTGAGCTGCAAGAATGGCCGTCAACTGTTTCTTCTACCCGAGATCTGAGCCGCCAGAATGGCCGTCAACTGTTTCTTCTACCCGAGATCTGAGCTGCAAGAATGGCCGTCAACTGTTTCTTCTACCCGAGATCTGAGCCGCCAGAATGGCCGTCAACTGTTTCTTCTACCCGAGATCTGAGCTGCAAGAATGGCCGTCAACTGTTTCTTCTACCCGAGATCTGAGCCGCAAGAATGGCCGTCAACTGTTTCTTCTACCCGAGATCTGAGCTGCAAGAATGGCCGTCAACTGTTTCTTCTACCCGAGATCTGAGCCGCAAGAATGGCCGTCAACTGTTTCTTCTACCCGAGATCTGAGCTGCAAGAATGGCCGTCAACTGTTTCTTCTACCCGAGATCTGAGTCGCCAGAATGGCCGTCAACTGTTTCTTCTACCCGAGATCTGAGCTGCAAGAATGGCCGTCAACTGTTTCTTCTACCCGAGATCTGAGCTGCAAGAATGGCCGTCAACTGTTTCTTCTACCCGAGATCTGAGCTGCAAGAATGGCCGTCAACTGTTTCTTCTACCCGAGATCTGAGCCGCAAGAATGGCCGTCAACTGTTTCTTCTACCCGAGATCTGAGCTGCAAGAATGGCCGTCAACTGTTTCTTCTACCCGAGATCTGAGCTGCAAGAATGGCCGTCAACTGTTTCTTCTACCCGAGATCTGAGCTGCAAGAATGGCCGTCAACTGTTTCTTCTACCCGAGATCTGAGCTGCAAGAATGGCCGTCAACTGTTTCTTCTACCCGAGATCTGAGCTGCAAGAATGGCCGTCAACTGTTTCTTCTACCCGAGATCTGAGCTGCAAGAATGGCCGTCAACTGTTTCTTCTACCCGAGATCTGAGCCGCAAGAATGGCCGTCAACTGTTTCTTCTACCCGAGATCTGAGCTGCAAGAATGGCCGTCAACTGTTTCTTCTACCCGAGATCTGAGCTGCAAGAATGGCCGTCAACTGTTTCTTCTACCCGAGATCTGAGCTGCAAGAATGGCCGTCAACTGTTTCTTCTACCCGAGATCTGAGCTGCAAGAATGGCCGTCAACTGTTTCTTCTACCCGAGATCTGAGCCGCAAGAATGGCCGTCAACTGTTTCTTCTACCCGAGATCTGAGCTGCAAGAATGGCCGTCAACTGTTTCTTCTACCCGAGATCTGAGCCGCAAGAATGGCCGTCAACTGTTTCTTCTACCCGAGATCTGAGCTGCAAGAATGGCCGTCAACTGTTTCTTCTACCCGAGATCTGAGCCGCAAGAATGGCCGTCAACTGTTTCTTCTACCCGAGATCTGAGCTGCAAGAATGGCCGTCAACTGTTTCTTCTACCCGAGATCTGAGCCGCCAGAATGGCCGTCAACTGTTTCTTCTACCCGAGATCTGAGCTGCAAGAATGGCCGTCAACTGTTTCTTCTACCCGAGATCTGAGCCGCCAGAATGGCCGTCAACTGTTTCTTCTACCCGAGATCTGAGCCGCCAGAATGGCCGTCAACTGTTTCTTCTACCCGAGATCTGAGCCGCAAGAATGGCCGTCAACTGTTTCTTCTACCCGAGATCTGAGCCGCCAGAATGGCCGTCAACTGTTTCTTCTACCCGAGATCTGAGCCGACAGAATGGCCGTCAACTGTTTCTTCTACCCGAGATCTGAGCTGCAAGAATGGCCGTCAACTGTTTCTTCTACCCGAGATCTGAGCCGCCAGAATGGCCGTCAACTGTTTCTTCTACCCGAGATCTGAGCCGCCAGAATGGCCGTCAACTGTTTCTTCTACCCGAGATCTGAGCTGCAAGAATGGCCGTCAACTGTTTCTTCTACCCGAGATCTGAGCTGCAAGAATGGCCGTCAACTGTTTCTTCTACCCGAGATCTGAGCTGCAAGAATGGCCGTCAACTGTTTCTTCTACCCGAGATCTGAGCCGCAAGAATGGCCGTCAACTGTTTCTTCTACCCGAGATCTGAGCTGCAAGAATGGCCGTCAACTGTTTCTTCTACCCGAGATCTGAGCTGCAAGAATGGCCGTCAACTGTTTCTTCTACCCGAGATCTGAGCTGCAAGAATGGCCGTCAACTGTTTCTTCTACCCGAGATCTGAGCTGCAAGAATGGCCGTCAACTGTTTCTTCTACCCGAGATCTGAGCTGCAAGAATGGCCGTCAACTGTTTCTTCTACCCGAGATCTGAGCTGCAAGAATGGCCGTCAACTGTTTCTTCTACCCGAGATCTGAGCTGCAAGAATGGCCGTCAACTGTTTCTTCTACCCGAGATCTGAGCTGCAAGAATGGCCGTCAACTGTTTCTTCTACCCGAGATCTGAGCCGCCAGAATGGCCGTCAACTGTTTCTTCTACCCGAGATCTGAGCCGCAAGAATGGCCGTCAACTGTTTCTTCTACCCGAGATCTGAGCTGCAAGAATGGCCGTCAACTGTTTCTTCTACCCGAGATCTGAGCCGCAAGAATGGCCGTCAACTGTTTCTTCTACCCGAGATCTGAGCCGCCAGAATGGCCGTCAACTGTTTCTTCTACCCGAGATCTGAGCTGCAAGAATGGCCGTCAACTGTTTCTTCTACCCGAGATCTGAGCCGCAAGAATGGCCGTCAACTGTTTCTTCTACCCGAGATCTGAGCTGCAAGAATGGCCGTCAACTGTTTCTTCTACCCGAGATCTGAGCCGCCAGAATGGCCGTCAACTGTTTCTTCTACCCGAGATCTGAGCTGCAAGAATGGCCGTCAACTGTTTCTTCTACCCGAGATCTGAGCCGCAAGAATGGCCGTCAACTGTTTCTTCTACCCGAGATCTGAGCTGCAAGAATGGCCGTCAACTGTTTCTTCTACCCGAGATCTGAGCTGCAAGAATGGCCGTCAACTGTTTCTTCTACCCGAGATCTGAGCTGCAAGAATGGCCGTCAACTGTTTCTTCTACCCGAGATCTGAGCTGCAAGAATGGCCGTCAACTGTTTCTTCTACCCGAGATCTGAGCTGCAAGAATGGCCGTCAACTGTTTCTTCTACCCGAGATCTGAGCTGCAAGAATGGCCGTCAACTGTTTCTTCTACCCGAGATCTGAGCTGCAAGAATGGCCGTCAACTGTTTCTTCTACCCGAGATCTGAGCCGCAAGAATGGCCGTCAACTGTTTCTTCTACCCGAGATCTGAGCTGCAAGAATGGCCGTCAACTGTTTCTTCTACCCGAGATCTGAGCTGCAAGAATGGCCGTCAACTGTTTCTTCTACCCGAGATCTGAGCTGCAAGAATGGCCGTCAACTGTTTCTTCTACCCGAGATCTGAGCCGCAAGAATGGCCGTCAACTGTTTCTTCTACCCGAGATCTGAGCCGCCAGAATGGCCGTCAACTGTTTCTTCTACCCGAGATCTGAGCCGCAAGAATGGCCGTCAACTGTTTCTTCTACCCGAGATCTGAGCTGCAAGAATGGCCGTCAACTGTTTCTTCTACCCGAGATCTGAGCCGCAAGAATGGCCGTCAACTGTTTCTTCTACCCGAGATCTGAGCCGCAAGAATGGCCGTCAACTGTTTCTTCTACCCGAGATCTGAGCCGCAAGAATGGCCGTCAACTGTTTCTTCTACCCGAGATCTGAGCCGCCAGAATGGCCGTCAACTGTTTCTTCTACCCGAGATCTGAGCTGCAAGAATGGCCGTCAACTGTTTCTTCTACCCGAGATCTGAGCTGCAAGAATGGCCGTCAACTGTTTCTTCTACCCGAGATCTGAGCCGCAAGAATGGCCGTCAACTGTTTCTTCTACCCGAGATCTGAGCTGCAAGAATGGCCGTCAACTGTTTCTTCTACCCGAGATCTGAGCTGCAAGAATGGCCGTCAACTGTTTCTTCTACCCGAGATCTGAGCCGCAAGAATGGCCGTCAACTGTTTCTTCTACCCGAGATCTGAGCCGCCAAAATGGCCGTCAACTGTTTCTTCTACCCGAGATCTGAGCCGCAAGAATGGCCGTCAACTGTTTCTTCTACCCGAGATCTGAGCCGCCAGAATGGCCGTCAACTGTTTCTTCTACCCGAGATCTGAGCTGCAAGAATGGCCGTCAACTGTTTCTTCTACCCGAGATCTGAGCCGCAAGAATGGCCGTCAACTGTTTCTTCTACCCGAGATCTGAGCCGCCAGAATGGCCGCCAACTGTTTCTTCTACCCGAGATCTGAGCTGCAAGAATGGCCGTCAACTGTTTCTTCTACCCGAGATCTGAGCTGCAAGAATGGCCGTCAACTGTTTCTTCTACCCGAGATCTGAGCCGCAAGAATGGCCGTCAACTGTTTCTTCTACCCGAGATCTGAGCTGCAAGAATGGCCGTCAACTGTTTCTTCTACCCGAGATCTGAGCCGCAAGAATGGCCGTCAACTGTTTCTTCTACCCGAGATCTGAGCTGCAAGAATGGCCGTCAACTGTTTCTTCTACCCGAGATCTGAGCCGCCAGAATGGCCGTCAACTGTTTCTTCTACCCGAGATCTGAGCTGCAAGAATGGCCGTCAACTGTTTCTTCTACCCGAGATCTGAGCCGCAAGAATGGCCGTCAACTGTTTCTTCTACCCGAGATCTGAGCCGCAAGAATGGCCGTCAACTGTTTCTTCTACCCGAGATCTGAGCTGCAAGAATGGCCGTCAACTGTTTCTTCTACCCGAGATCTGAGCTGCAAGAATGGCCGTCAACTGTTTCTTCTACCCGAGATCTGAGCTGCAAGAATGGCCGTCAACTGTTTCTTCTACCCGAGATCTGAGCCGCCAGAATGGCCGTCAACTGTTTCTTCTACCCGAGATCTGAGCTGCAAGAATGGCCGTCAACTGTTTCTCCTACCCGAGATCTGAGCCGCAAGAATGGCCGTCAACTGTTTCTTCTACCCGAGATCTGAGCTGCAAGAATGGCCGTCAACTGTTTCTCCTACCCGAGATCTGAGCTGCAAGAATGGCCGTCAACTGTTTCTTCTACCCGAGATCTGAGCCGCAAGAATGGCCGTCAACTGTTTCTTCTACCCGAGATCTGAGCCGCAAGAATGGCCGTCAACTGTTTCTTCTACCCGAGATCTGAGCTGCAAGAATGGCCGTCAACTGTTTCTTCTACCCGAGATCTGAGCCGCAAGAATGGCCGTCAACTGTTTCTTCTACCCGAGATCTGAGCTGCAAGAATGGCCGTCAACTGTTTCTTCTACCCGAGATCTGAGCTGCAAGAATGGCCGTCAACTGTTTCTTCTACCCGAGATCTGAGCTGCAAGAATGGCCGTCAACTGTTTCTTCTACCCGAGATCTGAGCTGCAAGAATGGCCGTCAACTGTTTCTTCTACCCGAGATCTGAGCCGCCAGAATGGCCGTCAACTGTTTCTTCTACCCGAGATCTGAGCCGACAGAATGGCCGTCAACTGTTTCTTCTACCCGAGATCTGAGCTGCAAGAATGGCCGTCAACTGTTTCTTCTACCCGAGATCTGAGCTGCAAGAATGGCCGTCAACTGTTTCTTCTACCCGAGATCTGAGCCGCAAGAATGGCCGTCAACTGTTTCTTCTACCCGAGATCTGAGCTGCAAGAATGGCCATCAACTGTTTCTTCTACCCGAGATCTGAGCTGCAAGAATGGCCGTCAACTGTTTCTTCTACCCGAGATCTGAGCTGCAAGAATGGCCGTCAACTGTTTCTTCTACCCGAGATCTGAGCTGCAAGAATGGCCGTCAACTGTTTCTTCTACCCGAGATCTGAGCCGCAAGAATGGCCGTCAACTGTTTCTTCTACCCGAGATCTGAGCTGCAAGAATGGCCGTCAACTGTTTCTTCTACCCGAGATCTGAGCTGCAAGAATGGCCGTCAACTGTTTCTTCTACCCGAGATCTGAGCTGCAAGAATGGCCGTCAACTGTTTCTTCTACCCGAGATCTGAGCTGCAAGAATGGCCGTCAACTGTTTCTTCTACCCGAGATCTGAGCCGCAAGAATGGCCGTCAACTGTTTCTTCTACCCGAGATCTGAGCCGCAAGAATGGCCGTCAACTGTTTCTTCTACCCGAGATCTGAGCCGCAAGAATGGCCGTCAACTGTTTCTTCTACCCGAGATCTGAGCTGCAAGAATGGCCGTCAACTGTTTCTTCTACCCGAGATCTGAGCCGCAAGAATGGCCGTCAACTGTTTCTTCTACCCGAGATCTGAGCTGCAAGAATGGCCGTCAACTGTTTCTTCTACCCGAGATCTGAGCCGCCAGAATGGCCGTCAACTGTTTCTTCTACCCGAGATCTGAGCCTCCAGAATGGCCGTCAACTGTTTCTTCTACCCGAGATCTGAGCTGCAAGAATGGCCGTCAACTGTTTCTTCTACCCGAGATCTGAGCTGCAAGAATGGCCGTCAACTGTTTCTTCTACCCGAGATCTGAGCCGCCAGAATGGCCGTCAACTGTTTCTTCTACCCGAGATCTGAGCTGCAAGAATGGCCGTCAACTGTTTCTTCTACCCGAGATCTGAGCTGCAAGAATGGCCGTCAACTGTTTCTTCTACCCGAGATCTGAGCTGCAAGAATGGCCGTCAACTGTTTCTTCTACCCGAGATCTGAGCTGCAAGAATGGCCGTCAACTGTTTCTTCTACCCGAGATCTGAGCCGCCTGAATGGCCGTCAACTGTTTCTTCTACCCGAGATATTAGCTGCAAGAATGGCCGTCAACTGTTTCTTCTACCCGAGATCTGAGCCGCAAGAATGGCCGTCAACTGTTTCTTCTACCCGAGATCTGAGCTGCAAGAATGGCCGTCAACTGTTTCTTCTACCCGAGATCTGAGCCGCAAGAATGGCCGTCAACTGTTTCTCCTACCCGAGATCTGAGCTGCAAGAATGGCCGTCAACTGTTTCTTCTACCCGAGATCTGAGCCGCAAGAATGGCCGTCAACTGTTTCTTCTACCCGAGATCTGAGCCGCAAGAATGGCCGTCAACTGTTTCTTCTACCCGAGATCTGAGCTGCAAGAATGGCCATCAACTGTTTCTTCTACCCGAGATCTGAGCCGCCAAAATGGCCATCAACTGTTTCTTCTACCCGAGATCTGAGCCGCCAAAATGGCCATCAACTGTTCCTTCTACCCGAGATCTGAGCCGCCAAAATGGCCATCAACTGTTCCTTCTACCCGAGATCTGAGCCGCCAAAATGGCCATCAACTGTTTCTTCTACCCGAGATCTGAGCCGCCAGAATGGCCGTCAACTGTTTCTTCTACCCGAGATCTGAGCCGCCAGAATGGCCGTCAACTGTTTCTTCTACCCGAGATCTGAGCTGCAAGAATGGCCGTCAACTGTTTCTTCTACCCGAGATCTGAGCTGCAAGAATGGCCGTCAACTGTTTCTTCTACCCGAGATCTGAGCCGACAGAATGGCCGTCAACTGTTTCTTCTACCCGAGATCTGAGCCGCAAGAATGGCCGTCAACTGTTTCTTCTACCCGAGATCTGAGCTGCAAGAATGGCCGTCAACTGTTTCTTCTACCCGAGATCTGAGCTGCAAGAATGGCCGTCAACTGTTTCTTCTACCCGAGATCTGAGCTGCAAGAATGGCCGTCAACTGTTTCTTCTACCCGAGATCTGAGCTGCAAGAATGGCCATCAACTGTTTCTTCTACCCGAGATCTGAGCTGCAAGAATGGCCGTCAACTGTTTCTTCTACCCGAGATCTGAGCCGCCAGAATGGCCGTCAACTGTTTCTTCTACCCGAGATCTGAGCTGCAAGAATGGCCGTCAACTGTTTCTTCTACCCGAGATCTGAGCTGCAAGAATGGCCGTCAACTGTTTCTTCTACCCGAGATCTGAGCTGCAAGAATGGCCGTCAACTGTTTCTTCTACCCGAGATCTGAGCTGCAAGAATGGCCGTCAACTGTTTCTTCTACCCGAGATCTGAGCTGCAAGAATGGCCGTCAACTGTTTCTTCTACCCGAGATCTGAGCTGCAAGAATGGCCGTCAACTGTTTCTTCTACCCGAGATCTGAGCTGCAAGAATGGCCGTCAACTGTTTCTTCTACCCGAGATCTGAGCCGCAAGAATGGCCGTCAACTGTTTCTTCTACCCGAGATCTGAGCTGCAAGAATGGCCGTCAACTGTTTCTTCTACCCGAGATCTGAGCTGCAAGAATGGCCATCAACTGTTTCTTCTACCCGAGATCTGAGCTGCAAGAATGGCCGTCAACTGTTACTTCTACCCGAGATCTGAGCCGCAAGAATGGCCGTCAACTGTTTCTTCTACCCGAGATCTGAGCTGCAAGAATGGCCGTCAACTGTTTCTTCTACCCGAGATCTGAGCCGCCAGAATGGCCGTCAACTGTTTCTTCTACCCGAGATCTGAGGCGCCAGAATGGCCGTCAACTGTTTCTTCTACCCGAGATCTGAGCCGCAAGAATGGCCGTCAACTGTTTCTTCTACCCGAGATCTGAGCTGCAAGAATGGCCGTCAACTGTTTCTTCTACCCGAGATCTGAGCCGCCAAAATGGCCGTCAACTGTTTCTTCTACCCGAGATCTGAGCTGCAAGAATGGCCGTCAACTGTTTCTTCTACCCGAGATCTGAGCTGCAAGAATGGCCGTCAACTGTTTCTTCTACCCGAGATCTGAGCTGCAAGAATGGCCGTCAACTGTTTCTTCTACCCGAGATCTGAGCTGCAAGAATGGCCGTCAACTGTTTCTTCTACCCGAGATCTGAGCTGCAAGAATGGCCGTCAACTGTTTCTTCTACCCGAGATCTGAGCTGCAAGAATGGCCGTCAACTGTTTCTTCTACCCGAGATCTGAGCCGCAAGAATGGCCGTCAACTGTTTCTTCTACCCGAGATCTGAGCTGCAAGAATGGCCGTCAACTGTTTCTTCTACCCGAGATCTGAGCTGCAAGAATGGCCGTCAACTGTTTCTTCTACCCGAGATCTGAGCTGCAAGAATGGCCGTCAACTGTTTCTTCTACCCGAGATCTGAGCTGCAAGAATGGCCGTCAACTGTTTCTTCTACCCGAGATCTGAGCCGCCAGAATGGCCGTCAACTGTTTCTTCTACCCGAGATCTGAGCTGCAAGAATGGCCGTCAACTGTTTCTTCTACCCGAGATCTGAGCCGCAAGAATGGCCGTCAACTGTTTCTTCTACCCGAGATCTGAGCTGCAAGAATGGCCGTCAACTGTTTCTTCTACCCGAGATCTGAGCCGCCAGAATGGCCGTCAACTGTTTCTTCTACCCGAGATCTGAGCTGCAAGAATGGCCGTCAACTGTTTCTTCTACCCGAGATCTGAGCTGCAAGAATGGCCGTCAACTGTTTCTTCTACCCGAGATCTGAGCCGCAAGAATGGCCGTCAACTGTTTCTTCTACCCGAGATCTGAGCTGCAAGAATGGCCGTCAACTGTTTCTTCTACCCGAGATCTGAGCTGCAAGAATGGCCGTCAACTGTTTCTTCTACCCGAGATCTGAGCCGCAAGAATGGCCGTCAACTGTTTCTTCTACCCGAGATCTGAGCTGCAAGAATGGCCGTCAACTGTTTCTTCTACCCGAGATCTGAGCTGCAAGAATGGCCGTCAACTGTTTCTTCTACCCGAGATCTGAGCTGCCAGAATGGCCGTCAACTGTTTCTTCTACCCGAGATCTGAGCTGCAAGAATGGCCGTCAACTGTTTCTTCTACCCGAGATCTGAGCTGCAAGAATGGCCGTCAACTGTTTCTTCTACCCGAGATCTGAGCTGCAAGAATGGCCGTCAACTGTTTCTTCTACCCGAGATCTGAGCTGCAAGAATGGCCGTCAACTGTTTCTCCTACCCGAGATCTGAGCCGCAAGAATGGCCGTCAACTGTTTCTTCTACCCGAGATCTGAGCTGCAAGAATGGCCGTCAACTGTTTCTTCTACCCGAGATCTGAGCCGCAAGAATGGCCGTCAACTGTTTCTTCTACCCGAGATCTGAGCCGCCAGAATGGCCGTCAACTGTTTCTTCTACCCGAGATCTGAGCTGCAAGAATGGCCGTCAACTGTTTCTTCTACCCGAGATCTGAGCTGCAAGAATGGCCGTCAACTGTTTCTTCTACCCGAGATCTGAGCTAACAGAATGGCCGTCAACTGTTTCTTCTACCCGAGATCTGAGCCGCAAGAATGGCCGTCAACTGTTTCTTCTACCCGAGATCTGAGCCGCAAGAATGGCCGTCAACTGTTTCTTCTACCCGAGATCTGAGCTGCAAGAATGGCCGTCAACTGTTTCTTCTACCCGAGATCTGAGCTGCAAGAATGGCCGTCAACTGTTTCTTCTACCCGAGATCTGAGCTGCAAGAATGGCCGTCAACTGTTTCTTCTACCCGAGATCTGAGCCGCAAGAATGGCCGTCAACTGTTTCTTCTACCCGAGATCTGAGCTGCAAGAATGGCCGTCAACTGTTTCTTCTACCCGAGATCTGAACTGCAAGAATGGCCGTCAACTGTTTCTTCTACCCGAGATCTGAGCTGCAAGAATGGCCGTCAACTGTTTCTTCTACCCGAGATCTGAGCCGCCAGAATGGCCGTCAACTGTTTCTTCTACCCGAGATCTGAGCTGCAAGAATGGCCGTCAACTGTTTCTTCTACCCGAGATCTGAGCCGCAAGAATGGCCGTCAACTGTTTCTTCTACCCGAGATCTGAGCTGCAAGAATGGCCGTCAACTGTTTCTTCTACCCGAGATCTGAGCTGCAAGAATGGCCGTCAACTGTTTCTTCTACCCGAGATCTGAGCTGCAAGAATGGCCGTCAACTGTTTCTTCTACCCGAGATCTGAGCTGCAAGAATGGCCGTCAACTGTTTCTTCTACCCGAGATCTGAGCTGCAAGAATGGCCGTCAACTGTTTCTTCTACCCGAGATCTGAGCCGCCAGAATGGCCGTCAACTGTTTCTTCTACCCGAGATCTGAGCTGCAAGAATGGCCGTCAACTGTTTCTTCTACCCGAGATCTGAGCTGCAAGAATGGCCGTCAACTGTTTCTTCTACCCGAGATCTGAGCTGCAAGAATGGCCGTCAACTGTTTCTTCTACCCGAGATCTGAGCTGCAAGAATGGCCGTCAACTGTTTCTTCTACCCGAGATCTGAGCTGCAAGAATGGCCGTCAACTGTTTCTTCTACCCGAGATCTGAGCTGCAAGAATGGCCGTCAACTGTTTCTTCTACCCGAGATCTGAGCCAACAGAATGGCCGTCAACTGTTTCTTCTACCCGAGATCTGAGCTGCAAGAATGGCCATCAACTGTTTCTTCTACCCGAGATCTGAGCCGCAAGAATGGCCGTCAACTGTTTCTTCTACCCGAGATCTGAGCTGCAAGAATGGCCGTCAACTGTTTCTTCTACCCGAGATCTGAGCTGCAAGAATGGCCGTCAACTGTTTCTTCTACCCGAGATCTGAGCTGCAAGAATGGCCGTCAACTGTTTCTTCTACCCGAGATCTGAGCTGCAAGAATGGCCGTCAACTGTTTCTTCTACCCGAGATCTGAGCTGCAAGAATGGCCGTCAACTGTTTCTTCTACCCGAGATCTGAGCCGCAAGAATGGCCGTCAACTGTTTCTTCTACCCGAGATCTGAGCTGCAAGAATGGCCGTCAACTGTTTCTTCTACCCGAGATCTGAGCTGCAAGAATGGCCGTCAACTGTTTCTTCTACCCGAGATCTGAGCTGCAAGAATGGCCGTCAACTGTTTCTTCTACCCGAGATCTGAGCTGCAAGAATGGCCGTCAACTGTTTCTTCTACCCGAGATCTGAGCTGCAAGAATGGCCGTCAACTGTTTCTTCTACCCGAGATCTGAGCTGCAAGAATGGCCGTCAACTGTTTCTTCTACCCGAGATCTGAGCTGCAAGAATGGCCGTCAACTGTTTCTTCTACCCGAGATCTGAGCTGCAAGAATGGCCGTCAACTGTTTCTTCTACCCGAGATCTGAGCTGCAAGAATGGCCGTCAACTGTTTCTTCTACCCGAGATCTGAGCCGCAAGAATGGCCGTCAACTGTTTCTTCTACCCGAGATCTGAGCTGCAAGAATGGCCGTCAACTGTTTCTTCTACCCGAGATCTGAGCTGCAAGAATGGCCGTCAACTGTTTCTTCTACCCGAGATCTGAGCTGCAAGAATGGCCGTCAACTGTTTCTTCTACCCGAGATCTGAGCTGCAAGAATGGCCGTCAACTGTTTCTTCTACCCGAGATCTGAGCTGCAAGAATGGCCGTCAACTGTTTCTTCTACCCGAGATCTGA
The DNA here is from genome assembly GCA_024509875.1 of Oreohelix idahoensis. Taxonomy (NCBI): domain Eukaryota; kingdom Metazoa; phylum Mollusca; class Gastropoda; order Stylommatophora; family Oreohelicidae; genus Oreohelix; species Oreohelix idahoensis. The sequence continues at coordinate 40,242 of JAMPIV010021970.1, read as the reverse complement.
GCTGCAAGAATGGCCGTCAACTGTTTCTTCTACCCGAGATCTGAGCTGCAAGAATGGCCGTCAACTGTTTCTTCTACCCGAGATCTGAGCTGCAAGAATGGCCGTCAACTGTTTCTTCTACCCGAGATCTGAGCTGCAAGAATGGCCGTCAACTGTTTCTTCTACCCGAGATCTGAGCTGCAAGAATGGCCGTCAACTGTTTCTTCTACCCGAGATCTGAGCTGCAAGAATGGCCGTCAACTGTTTCTTCTACCCGAGATCTGAGCTGCAAGAATGGCCGTCAACTGTTTCTTCTACCCGAGATCTGAGCTGCAAGAATGGCCGTCAACTGTTTCTTCTACCCGAGATCTGAGCTGCAAGAATGGCCGTCAACTGTTTCTTCTACCCGAGATCTGAGCTGCAAGAATGGCCGTCAACTGTTTCTTCTACCCGAGATCTGAGCTGCAAGAATGGCCGTCAACTGTTTCTTCTACCCGAGATCTGAGCTGCAAGAATGGCCGTCAACTGTTTCTTCTACCCGAGATCTGAGCTGCAAGAATGGCCGTCAACTGTTTCTTCTACCCGAGATCTGAGCTGCAAGAATGGCCGTCAACTGTTTCTTCTACCCGAGATCTGAGCTGCAAGAATGGCCGTCAACTGTTTCTTCTACCCGAGATCTGAGCTGCAAGAATGGCCGTCAACTGTTTCTTCTACCCGAGATCTGAGCTGCAAGAATGGCCGTCAACTGTTTCTTCTACCCGAGATCTGAGCTGCAAGAATGGCCGTCAACTGTTTCTTCTACCCGAGATCTGAGCCCCAAGAATGGCCGTCAACTGTTTCTTCTACCCGAGATCTGAGCTGCAAGAATGGCCGTCAACTGTTTCTTCTACCCGAGATCTGAGCTGCAAGAATGGCCGTCAACTGTTTCTTCTACCCGAGATCTGAGCTGCAAGAATGGCCGTCAACTGTTTCTTCTACCCGAGATCTGAGCTGCAAGAATGGCCGTCAACTGTTTCTTCTACCCGAGATCTGAGCTGCAAGAATGGCCGTCAACTGTTTCTTCTACCCGAGATCTGAGCTGCAAGAATGGCCGTCAACTGTTTCTTCTACCCGAGATCTGAGCTGCAAGAATGGCCGTCAACTGTTTCTTCTACCCGAGATCTGAGCTGCAAGAATGGCCGTCAACTGTTTCTTCTACCCGAGATCTGAGCTGCAAGAATGGCCGTCAACTGTTTCTTCTACCCGAGATCTGAGCTGCAAAAATGGCCGTCAACTGTTTCTTCTACCCGAGATCTGAGCTGCAAGAATGGCCGTCAACTGTTTCTTCTACCCGAGATCTGAGCTGCAAGAATGGCCGTCAACTGTTTCTTCTACCCGAGATCTGAGCTGCAAGAATGGCCGTCAACTGTTTCTTCTACCCGAGATCTGAGCTGCAAGAATGGCCGTCAACTGTTTCTTCTACCCGAGATCTGAGCTGCAAGAATGGCCGTCAACTGTTTCTTCTACCCGAGATCTGAGCCGCAAGAATGGCCGTCAACTGTTTCTTCTACCCGAGATCTGAGCTGCAAGAATGGCCGTCAACTGTTTCTTCTACCCGAGATCTGAGCTGCAAGAATGGCCGTCAACTGTTTCTTCTACCCGAGATCTGAGCTGCAAGAATGGCCGTCAACTGTTTCTTCTACCCGAGATCTGAGCCGCAAGAATGGCCGTCAACTGTTTCTTCTACCCGAGATCTGAGCTGCAAGAATGGCCGTCAACTGTTTCTTCTACCCGAGATCTGAGCTGCAAGAATGGCCGTCAACTGTTTCTTCTACCCGAGATCTGAGCCGCCAGAATGGCCGTCAACTGTTTCTTCTACCCGAGATCTGAGCTGCAAGAATGGCCGTCAACTGTTTCTTCTACCCGAGATCTGAGCTGCAAGAATGGCCGTCAACTGTTTCTTCTACCCGAGATCTGAGCTGCAAGAATGGCCGTCAACTGTTTCTTCTACCCGAGATCTGAGCTGCCAGAATGGCCGTCAACTGTTTCTTCTACCCGAGATCTGAGCCAACAGAATGGCCGTCAACTGTTTCTTCTACCCGAGATCTGAGCCGCAAGAATGGCCGTCAACTGTTTCTTCTACCCGAGATCTGAGCCGCCAGAATGGCCGTCAACTGTTTCTTCTACCCGAGATCTGAGCTGCAAGAATGGCCGTCAACTGTTTCTTCTACCCGAGATCTGAGCCGCCAGAATGGCCGTCAACTGTTTCTTCTACCCGAGATCTGAGCCGCAAGAATGGCCGTCAACTGTTTCTTCTACCCGAGATCTGAGCTGCAAGAATGGCCGTCAACTGTTTCTTCTACCCGAGATCTGAGCTGCAAGAATGGCCGTCAACTGTTTCTTCTACCCGAGATCTGAGCTGCAAGAATGGCCGTCAACTGTTTCTTCTACCCGAGATCTGAGCTGCAAGAATGGCCGTCAACTGTTTCTTCTACCCGAGATCTGAGCTGCAAGAATGGCCGTCAACTGTTTCTTCTACCCGAGATCTGAGCCGCAAGAATGGCCGTCAACTGTTTCTTCTACCCGAGATCTGAGCTGCAAGAATGGCCGTCAACTGTTTCTTCTACCCGAGATCTGAGCTGCAAGAATGGCCGTCAACTGTTTCTTCTACCCGAGATCTGAGCTGCAAGAATGGCCGTCAACTGTTTCTTCTACCCGAGATCTGAGCTGCAAGAATGGCCGTCAACTGTTTCTTCTACCCGAGATCTGAGCCGCAAGAATGGCCGTCAACTGTTTCTTCTACCCGAGATCTGAGCTGCAAGAATGGCCGTCAACTGTTTCTTCTACCCGAGATCTGAGCTGCAAGAATGGCCGTCAACTGTTTCTTCTACCCGAGATCTGAGCTGCAAGAATGGCCGTCAACTGTTTCTTCTACCCGAGATCTGAGCTGCAAGAATGGCCGTCAACTGTTTCTTCTACCCGAGATCTGAGCTGCAAGAATGGCCGTCAACTGTTTCTTCTACCCGAGATCTGAGCTGCAAGAATGGCCGTCAACTGTTTCTTCTACCCGAGATCTGAGCCGCCAGAATGGCCGTCAACTGTTTCTTCTACCCGAGATCTGAGCTGCAAGAATGGCCGTCAACTGTTTCTTCTACCCGAGATCTGAGCTGCAAGAATGGCCGTCAACTGTTTCTTCTACCCGAGATCTGAGCTGCAAGAATGGCCGTCAACTGTTTCTTCTACCCGAGATCTGAGCTGCAAGAATGGCCGTCAACTGTTTCTTCTACCCGAGATCTGAGCTGCAAGAATGGCCGTCAACTGTTTCTTCTACCCGAGATCTGAGCTGCAAGAATGGCCGTCAACTGTTTCTTCTACCCGAGATCTGAGCCGCAAGAATGGCCGTCAACTGTTTCTTCTACCCGAGATCTGAGCTGCAAGAATGGCCGTCAACTGTTTCTTCTACCCGAGATCTGAGCTGCAAGAATGGCCGTCAACTGTTTCTTCTACCCGAGATCTGAGCTGCAAGAATGGCCGTCAACTGTTTCTTCTACCCGAGATCTGAGCCGCAAGAATGGCCGTCAACTGTTTCTTCTACCCGAGATCTGAGCTGCAAGAATGGCCGTCAACTGTTTCTTCTACCCGAGATCTGAGCCGCAAGAATGGCCGTCAACTGTTTCTTCTACCCGAGATCTGAGCTGCAAGAATGGCCGTCAACTGTTTCTTCTACCCGAGATCTGAGCCGCAAGAATGGCCGTCAACTGTTTCTTCTACCCGAGATCTGAGCTGCAAGAATGGCCGTCAACTGTTTCTTCTACCCGAGATCTGAGCTGCAAGAATGGCCGTCAACTGTTTCTTCTACCCGAGATCTGAGCTGCAAGAATGGCCGTCAACTGTTTCTTCTACCCGAGATCTGAGCCGCAAGAATGGCCGTCAACTGTTTCTTCTACCCGAGATCTGAGCTGCAAGAATGGCCGTCAACTGTTTCTTCTACCCGAGATCTGAGCCGCAAGAATGGCCGTCAACTGTTTCTTCTACCCGAGATCTGAGCTGCAAGAATGGCCGTCAACTGTTTCTTCTACCCGAGATCTGAGCCAACAGAATGGCCGTCAACTGTTTCTTCTACCCGAGATCTGAGCCGCCAGAATGGCCGTCAACTGTTTCTTCTACCCGAGATCTGAGCCGCAAGAATGGCCGTCAACTGTTTCTTCTACCCGAGATCTGAGCCGCAAGAATGGCCGTCAACTGTTTCTTCTACCCGAGATCTGAGCTGCAAGAATGGCCCTCAACTGTTTCTTCTACCCGAGATCTGAGCTGCAAGAATGGCCGTCAACTGTTTCTTCTACCCGAGATCTGAGCCGCCAGAATGGCCGTCAACTGTTTCTTCTACCCGAGATCTGAGCTGCAAGAATGGCCGTCAACTGTTTCTTCTACCCGAGATCTGAGCTGCAAGAATGGCCGTCAACTGTTTCTTCTACCCGAGATCTGAGCTGCAAGAATGGCCGTCAACTGTTTCTTCTACCCGAGATCTGAGCCGCCAGAATGGCCGTCAACTGTTTCTTCTACCCGAGATCTGAGCCGCAAGAATGGCCGTCAACTGTTTCTTCTACCCGAGATCTGAGCTGCAAGAATGGCCGTCAACTGTTTCTTCTACCCGAGATCTGAGCCGCCAGAATGGCCGTCAACTGTTTCTTCTACCCGAGATCTGAGCTGCAAGAATGGCCGTCAACTGTTTCTTCTACCCGAGATCTGAGCTGCAAGAATGGCCGTCAACTGTTTCTTCTACCCGAGATCTGAGCTGCAAGAATGGCCGTCAACTGTTTCTTCTACCCGAGATCTGAGCTGCAAGAATGGCCGTCAACTGTTTCTTCTACCCGAGATCTGAGCTGCAAGAATGGCCGTCAACTGTTTCTTCTACCCGAGATCTGAGCTGCAAGAATGGCCGTCAACTGTTTCTTCTACCCGAGATCTGAGCCGCCAGAATGGCCGTAAACTGTTTCTTCTACCCGAGATCTGAGCTGCAAGAATGGCCGTCAACTGTTTCTTCTACCCGAGATCTGAGCTGCAAGAATGGCCGTCAACTGTTTCTTCTACCCGAGATCTGAGCTGCAAGAATGGCCGTCAACTGTTTCTTCTACCCGAGATCTGAGCTGCAAGAATGGCCGTCAACTGTTTCTTCTACCCGAGATCTGAGCTGCAAGAATGGCCGTCAACTGTTTCTTCTACCCGAGATCTGAGCTGCAAGAATGGCCGTCAACTGTTTCTTCTACCCGAGATCTGAGCCGCCAGAATGGCCGTCAACTGTTTCTTCTACCCGAGATCTGAGCTGCAAGAATGGCCGTCAACTGTTTCTTCTACCCGAGATCTGAGCCGCCAGAATGGCCGTCAACTGTTTCTTCTACCCGAGATCTGAGCTGCAAGAATGGCCGTCAACTGTTTCTTCTACCCGAGATCTGAGCCGCCAGAATGGCCGTCAACTGTTTCTTCTACCCGAGATCTGAGCTGCAAGAATGGCCGTCAACTGTTTCTTCTACCCGAGATCTGAGCCGCCAGAATGGCCGTCAACTGTTTCTTCTACCCGAGATCTGAGCTGCAAGAATGGCCGTCAACTGTTTCTTCTCCCCGAGATCTGAGCTGCAAGAATGGCCGTCAACTGTTTCTTCTACCCGAGATCTGAGCTGCAAGAATGGCCGTCAACTGTTTCTTCTACCCGAGATCTGAGCTGCAAGAATGGCCGTCAACTGTTTCTTCTACCCGAGATCTGAGCCGCCAGAATGGCCGTCAACTGTTTCTTCTACCCGAGATCTGAGCTGCAAGAATGGCCGTCAACTGTTTCTTCTACCCGAGATCTGAGCCGCCAGAATGGCCGTCAACTGTTTCTTCTACCCGAGATCTGAGCTGCAAGAATGGCCGTCAACTGTTTCTTCTACCCGAGATCTGAGCCGCAAGAATGGCCGTCAACTGTTTCTTCTACCCGAGATCTGAGCCGCAAGAATGGCCATCAACTGTTTCTTCTACCCGAGATCTGAGCCGCCAGAATGGCCGTCAACTGTTTCTTCTACCCGAGATCTGAGCTGCAAGAATGGCCGTCAACTGTTTCTTCTACCCGAGATCTGAGCCGCAAGAATGGCCGTCAACTGTTTCTTCTACCCGAGATCTGAGCCGCCAGAATGGCCGTCAACTGTTTCTTCTACCCGAGATCTGAGCCGCAAGAATGGCCGTCAACTGTTTCTTCTACCCGAGATCTGAGCTGCAAGAATGGCCGTCAACTGTTTCTTCTACCCGAGATCTGAGCCGCAAGAATGGCCGTCAACTGTTTCTTCTACCCGAGATCTGAGCTGCAAGAATGGCCGTCAACTGTTTCTTCTACCCGAGATCTGAGCCGCCAGAATGGCCGTCAACTGTTTCTTCTACCCGAGATCTGAGCTGCAAGAATGGCCGTCAACTGTTTCTCCTACCCGAGATCTGAGCCGCAAGAATGGCCGTCAACTGTTTCTCCTACCCGAGATCTGAGCTGCAAGAATGGCCGTCAACTGTTTCTTCTACCCGAGATCTGAGCTGCAAGAATGGCCGTCAACTGTTTCTTCTACCCGAGATCTGAGCTGCAAGAATGGCCGTCAACTGTTTCTTCTACCCGAGATCTGAGCTGCAAGAATGGCCGTCAACTGTTTCTTCTACCCGAGATCTGAGCTGCAAGAATGGCCGTCAACTGTTTCTTCTACCCGAGATCTGAGCTGCAAGAATGGCCGTCAACTGTTTCTTCTACCCGAGATCTGAGCTGCAAGAATGGCCGTCAACTGTTTCTTCTACCCGAGATCTGAGCTGCAAGAATGGCCGTCAACTGTTTCTTCTACCCGAGATCTGAGCTGCAAGAATGGCCGTCAACTGTTTCTTCTACCCGAGATCTGAGCTGCAAGAATGGCCGTCAACTGTTTCTTCTACCCGAGATCTGAGCTGCAAGAATGGCCGTCAACTGTTTCTTCTACCCGAGATCTGAGCTGCAAGAATGGCCGTCAACTGTTTCTTCTACCCGAGATCTGAGCTGCAAGAATGGCCGTCAACTGTTTCTTCTACCCGAGATCTGAGCCGCAAGAATGGCCGTCAACTGTTTCTTCTACCCGAGATCTGAGCTGCAAGAATGGCCGTCAACTGTTTCTTCTACCCGAGATCTGAGCTGCAAGAATGGCCGTCAACTGTTTCTTCTACCCGAGATCTGAGCCGCAAGAATGGCCGTCAACTGTTTCTTCTACCCGAGATCTGAGCTGCAAGAATGGCCGTCAACTGTTTCTTCTACCCGAGATCTGAGCCGCCAGAATGGCCGTCAACTGTTTCTTCTACCCGAGATCTGAGCTGCAAGAATGGCCGTCAACTGTTTCTTCTACCCGAGATCTGAGCTGCAAGAATGGCCGTCAACTGTTTCTTCTACCCGAGATCTGAGCTGCAAGAATGGCCGTCAACTGTTTCTTCTACCCGAGATCTGAGCTGCAAGAATGGCCGTCAACTGTTTCTTCTACCCGAGATCTGAGCTGCAAGAATGGCCGTCAACTGTTTCTTCTACCCGAGATCTGAGCCGCAAGAATGGCCGTCAACTGTTTCTTCTACCCGAGATCTGAGCTGCAAGAATGGCCGTCAACTGTTTCTTCTACCCGAGATCTGAGCTGCAAGAATGGCCGTCAACTGTTTCTTCTACCCGAGATCTGAGCCGCAAGAATGGCCGTCAACTGTTTCTTCTACCCGAGATCTGAGCTGCAAGAATGGCCGTCAACTGTTTCTTCTACCCGAGATCTGAGCTGCAAGAATGGCCGTCAACTGTTTCTTCTACCCGAGATCTGAGCCGCCAGAATGGCCGTCAACTGTTTCTTCTACCCGAGATCTGAGCCGCAAGAATGGCCGTCAACTGTTTCTTCTACCCGAGATCTGAGCCGCAAGAATGGCCGTCAACTGTTTCTTCTACCCGAGATCTGAGCCGCCAGAATGGCCGTCAACTGTTTCTTCTACCCGAGATCTGAGCCGCAAGAATGGCCGTCAACTGTTTCTTCTACCCGAGATCTGAGCCGCCAGAATGGCCGTCAACTGTTTCTTCTACCCGAGATCTGAGCCGCAAGAATGGCCGTCAACTGTTTCTTCTACCCGAGATCTGAGCTGCAAGAATGGCCGTCAACTGTTTCTTCTACCCGAGATCTGAGCCGCCAGAATGGCCGTCAACTGTTTCTTCTACCCGAGATCTGAGCCGCAAGAATGGCCGTCAACTGTTTCTTCTACCCGAGATCTGAGCTGCAAGAATGGCCGTCAACTGTTTCTTCTACCCGAGATCTGAGCTGCAAGAATGGCCGTCAACTGTTTCTTCTACCCGAGATCTGAGCCGCCAGAATGGCCGTCAACTGTTTCTTCTACCCGAGATCTGAGCTGCAAGAATGGCCGTCAACTGTTTCTTCTACCCGAGATCTGAGCTGCAAGAATGGCCGTCAACTGTTTCTTCTACCCGAGATCTGAGCTGCAAGAATGGCCGTCAACTGTTTCTTCTACCCGAGATCTGAGCTGCAAGAATGGCCGTCAACTGTTTCTTCTACCCGAGATCTGAGCCGCCAGAATGGCCGTCAACTGTTTCTTCTACCCGAGATCTGAGCCGCAAGAATGGCCGTCAACTGTTTCTTCTACCCGAGATCTGAGCCGCAAGAATGGCCGTCAACTGTTTCTTCTACCCGAGATCTGAGCTGCAAGAATGGCCGTCAACTGTTTCTTCTACCCGAGATCTGAGCTGCAAGAATGGCCGTCAACTGTTTCTTCTACCCGAGATCTGAGCTGCAAGAATGGCCGTCAACTGTTTCTTCTACCCGAGATCTGAGCCGCAAGAATGGCCGTCAACTGTTTCTTCTACCCGAGATCTGAGCTGCAAGAATGGCCGTCAACTGTTTCTTCTACCCGAGATCTGAGCTGCAAGAATGGCCGTCAACTGTTTCTTCTACCCGAGATCTGAGCTGCAAGAATGGCCGTCAACTGTTTCTTCTACCCGAGATCTGAGCTGCAAGAATGGCCGTCAACTGTTTCTTCTACCCGAGATCTGAGCCGCCAGAATGGCCGTCAACTGTTTCTTCTACCCGAGATCTGAGCTGCAAGAATGGCCGTCAACTGTTTCTTCTACCCGAGATCTGAGCCGCAAGAATGGCCGTCAACTGTTTCTTCTACCCGAGATCTGAGCTGCAAGAATGGCCGTCAACTGTTTCTTCTACCCGAGATCTGAGCTGCAAGAATGGCCGTCAACTGTTTCTTCTACCCGAGATCTGAGCTGCAAGAATGGCCGTCAACTGTTTCTTCTACCCGAGATCTGAGCCGCCAGAATGGCCGTCAACTGTTTCTTCTACCCGAGATCTGAGCTGCAAGAATGGCCGTCAACTGTTTCTTCTACCCGAGATCTGAGCTGCAAGAATGGCCGTCAACTGTTTCTTCTACCCGAGATCTGAGCTGCAAGAATGGCCGTCAACTGTTTCTTCTACCCGAGATCTGAGCCGCAAGAATGGCCGTCAACTGTTTCTTCTACCCGAGATCTGAGCTGCAAGAATGGCCGTCAACTGTTTCTTCTACCCGAGATCTGAGCTGCAAGAATGGCCGTCAACTGTTTCTTCTACCCGAGATCTGAGCTGCAAGAATGGCCGTCAACTGTTTCTTCTACCCGAGATCTGAGCTGCAAGAATGGCCGTCAACTGTTTCTTCTACCCGAGATCTGAGCTGCAAGAATGGCCGTCAACTGTTTCTTCTACCCGAGATCTGAGCTGCAAGAATGGCCGTCAACTGTTTCTTCTACCCGAGATCTGAGCCGCAAGAATGGCCGTCAACTGTTTCTTCTACCCGAGATCTGAGCTGCAAGAATGGCCGTCAACTGTTTCTTCTACCCGAGATCTGAGCTGCAAGAATGGCCGTCAACTGTTTCTTCTACCCGAGATCTGAGCTGCAAGAATGGCCGTCAACTGTTTCTTCTACCCGAGATCTGAGCTGCAAGAATGGCCGTCAACTGTTTCTTCTACCCGAGATCTGAGCCGCAAGAATGGCCGTCAACTGTTTCTTCTACCCGAGATCTGAGCTGCAAGAATGGCCGTCAACTGTTTCTTCTACCCGAGATCTGAGCTGCAAGAATGGCCGTCAACTGTTTCTTCTACCCGAGATCTGAGCTGCAAGAATGGCCGTCAACTGTTTCTTCTACCCGAGATCTGAGCTGCAAGAATGGCCGTCAACTGTTTCTTCTACCCGAGATCTGAGCTGCAAGAATGGCCGTCAACTGTTTCTTCTACCCGAGATCTGAGCTGCAAGAATGGCCGTCAACTGTTTCTTCTACCCGAGATCTGAGCTGCAAGAATGGCCGTCAACTGTTTCTTCTACCCGAGATCTGAGCTGCAAGAATGGCCGTCAACTGTTTCTTCTACCCGAGATCTGAGCCGCAAGAATGGCCGTCAACTGTTTCTTCTACCCGAGATCTGAGCTGCAAGAATGGCCGTCAACTGTTTCTTCTACCCGAGATCTGAGCTGCAAGAATGGCCGTCAACTGTTTCTTCTACCCGAGATCTGAGCTGCAAGAATGGCCGTCAACTGTTTCTTCTACCCGAGATCTGAGCTGCAGAATGGCCGTCAACTGTTTCTTCTACCCGAGATCTGAGCCGCCAGAATGGCCGTCAACTGTTTCTTCTACCCGAGATCTGAGCTGCAAGAATGGCCGTCAACTGTTTCTTCTACCCGAGATCTGAGCTGCAAGAATGGCCGTCAACTGTTTCTTCTACCCGAGATCTGAGCCGCAAGAATGGCCGTCAACTGTTTCTTCTACCCGAGATCTGAGCTGCAAGAATGGCCGTCAACTGTTTCTTCTACCCGAGATCTGAGCTGCAAGAATGGCCGTCAACTGTTTCTTCTACCCGAGATCTGAGCCGCAAGAATGGCCGTCAACTGTTTCTTCTACCCGAGATCTGAGCTGCAAGAAGGGCCGTCAACTGTTTCTTCTACCCGAGATCTGAGCTGCAAGAATGGCCGTCAACTGTTTCTTCTACCCGAGATCTGAGCTGCAAGAATGGCCGTCAACTGTTTCTTCTACCCGAGATCTGAGCTGCAAGAATGGCCGTCAACTGTTTCTTCTACCCGAGATCTGAGCTGCAAGAATGGCCGTCAACTGTTTCTTCTACCCGAGATCTGAGCCGCAAGAATGGCCGTCAACTGTTTCTTCTACCCGCGATCTGAGCTGCAAGAATGGCCGTCAACTGTTTCTTCTACCCGAGATCTGAGCTGCAAGAATGGCCGTCAACTGTTTCTTCTACCCGAGATCTGAGCCGCAAGAATGGCCGTCAACTGTTTCTTCTACCCGAGATCTGAGCCGCGAGAATGGCCGTCAACTGTTTCTTCTACCCGAGATCTGAGCTGCAAGAATGGCCGTCAACTGTTTCTTCTACCCGAGATCTGAGCTGCAAGAATGGCCGTCAACTGTTTCTTCTACCCGAGATCTGAGCTGCAAGAATGGCCGTCAACTGTTTCTTCTACCCGAGATCTGAGCCGCAAGAATGGCCGTCAACTGTTTCTTCTACCCGAGATCTGAGCTGCAAGAATGGCCGTCAACTGTTTCTTCTACCCGAGATCTGAGCTGCAAGAATGGCCGTCAACTGTTTCTTCTACCCGAGATCTGAGCCAACAGAATGGCCGTCAACTGTTTCTTCTACCCGAGATCTGAGCTGCAAGAATGGCCGTCAACTGTTTCTTCTACCCGAGATCTGAGCTGCAAGAATGGCCGTCAACTGTTTCTTCTACCCGAGATCTGAGCCGCAAGAATGGCCGTCAACTGTTTCTTCTACCCGAGATCTGAGCTGCAAGAATGGCCGTCAACTGTTTCTTCTACCCGAGATCTGAGCTGCAAGAATGGCCGTCAACTGTTTCTTCTACCCGAGATCTGAGCTGCAAGAATGGCCGTCAACTGTTTCTTCTACCCGAGATCTGAGCCGCAAGAATGGCCGTCAACTGTTTCTTCTACCCGAGATCTGAGCCGCAAGAATGGCCGTCAACTGTTTCTTCTACCCGAGATCTGAGCTGCAAGAATGGCCGTCAACTGTTTCTTCTACCCGAGATCTGAGCTGCAAGAATGGCCGTCAACTGTTTCTTCTACCCCGAGATCTGAGCTGCAAGAATGGCCGTCAACTGTTTCTTCTACCCGAGATCTGAGCTGCAAGAATGGCCGTCAACTGTTTCTTCTACCCGAGATCTGAGCCGCAGAATGGCCGTCAACTGTTTCTTCTACCCGAGATCTGAGCTGCAAGAATGGCCGTCAACTGTTTCTTCTACCCGAGATCTGAGCCGCCAGAATGGCCGTCAACTGTTTCTTCTACCCGAGATCTGAGCTGCAAGAATGGCCGTCAACTGTTTCTTCTACCCGAGATCTGAGCTGCAAGAATGGCCGTCAACTGTTTCTTCTACCCGAGATCTGAGCTGCAAGAATGGCCGTCAACTGTTTCTTCTACCCGAGATCTGAGCCGCAAGAATGGCCGTCAACTGTTTCTTCTACCCGAGATCTGAGCTGCAAGAATGGCCGTCAACTGTTTCTTCTACCCGAGATCTGAGCTGCAAGAATGGCCGTCAACTGTTTCTTCTACCCGAGATCTGAGCCGCCAGAATGGCCGTCAACTGTTTCTTCTACCCGAGATCTGAGCTGCAAGAATGGCCGTCAACTGTTTCTTCTACCCGAGATCTGAGCCAACAGAATGGCCGTCAACTGTTTCTTCTACCCGAGATCTGAGCTGCAAGAATGGCCGTCAACTGTTTCTTCTACCCGAGATCTGAGCCGCAAGAATGGCCGTCAACTGTTTCTTCTACCCGAGATCTGAGCTGCAAGAATGGCCGTCAACTGTTTCTTCTACCCGAGATCTGAGCTGCAAGAATGGCCGTCAACTGTTTCTTCTACCCGAGATCTGAGCTGCAAGAATGGCCGTCAACTGTTTCTTCTACCCGAGATCTGAGCCGCCAGAATGGCCGTCAACTGTTTCTTCTACCCGAGATCTGAGCTGCAAGAATGGCCGTCAACTGTTTCTTCTACCCGAGATCTGAGCTGCAAGAATGGCCGTCAACTGTTTCTTCTACCCGAGATCTGAGCCGCAAGAATGGCCGTCAACTGTTTCTTCTACCCGAGATCTGAGCTGCAAGAATGGCCGTCAACTGTTTCTTCTACCCGAGATCTGAGCCGACAGAATGGCCGTCAACTGTTTCTTCTACCCGAGATCTGAGCTGCAAGAATGGCCGTCAACTGTTTCTTCTACCCGAGATCTGAGCTGCAAGAATGGCCGTCAACTGTTTCTTCTACCCGAGATCTGAGCTGCAAGAATGGCCGTCAACTGTTTCTTCTACCCGAGATCTGAGCTGCAAGAATGGCCGTCAACTGTTTCTTCTACCCGAGATCTGAGCTGCAAGAATGGCCGTCAACTGTTTCTTCTACCCGAGATCTGAGCTGCAAGAATGGCCATCAACTGTTTCTTCTACCCGTCCGTCAACTGTTTCTTCTACCCGAGATCTGAGCTGCAAGAATGGCCGTCAACTGTTTCTTCTACCCGAGATCTGAGCTGCAAGAATGGCCGTCAACTGTTTCTTCTACCCGAGATCTGAGCTGCAAGAATGGCCGTCAACTGTTTCTTCTACCCGAGATCTGAGCTGCAAGAATGGCCGTCAACTGTTTCTTCTACCCGAGATCTGAGCCGCCAGAATGGCCGTCAACTGTTTCTTCTACCCGAGATCTGAGCTGCAAGAATGGCCGTCAACTGTTTCTTCTACCCGAGATCTGAGCTGCAAGAATGGCCGTCAACTGTTTCTTCTACCCGAGATCTGAGCTGCAAGAATGGCCGTCAACTGTTTCTTCTACCCGAGATCTGAGCTGCAAGAATGGCCGTCAACTGTTTCTTCTACCCGAGATCTGAGCTGCAAGAATGGCCGTCAACTGTTTCTTCTACCCGAGATCTGAGCTGCAAGAATGGCCGTCAACTGTTTCTTCTACCCGAGATCTGAGCTGCAAGAATGGCCGTCAACTGTTTCTTCTACCCGAGATCTGAGCCGCAAGAATGGCCGTCAACTGTTTCTTCTACCCGAGATCTGAGCCGCAAGAATGGCCGTCAACTGTTTCTTCTACCCGAGATCTGAGCCGCAAGAATGGCCGTCAACTGTTTCTTCTACCCGAGATCTGAGCTGCAAGAATGGCCATCAACTGTTTCTTCTACCCGAGATCTGAGCTGCAAGAATGGCCGTCAACTGTTTCTTCTACCCGAGATCTGAGCCGCAAGAATGGCCGTCAACTGTTTCTTCTACCCGAGATCTGAGCCGCAAGAATGGCCGTCAACTGTTTCTTCTACCCGAGATCTGAGCTGCAAGAATGGCCGTCAACTGTTTCTTCTACCCGAGATCTGAGCTGCAAGAATGGCCGTCAACTGTTTCTTCTACCCGAGATCTGAGCTGCAAGAATGGCCGTCAACTGTTTCTTCTACCCGAGATCTGAGCTGCAAGAATGGCCGTCAACTGTTTCTTCTACCCGAGATCTGAGCTGCAAGAATGGCCGTCAACTGTTTCTTCTACCCGAGATCTGAGCCGCCAGAATGGCCGTCAACTGTTTCTTCTACCCGAGATCTGAGCCGCCAGAATGGCCGTCAACTGTTTCTTCTACCCGAGATCTGAGCTGCAAGAATGGCCGTCAACTGTTTCTTCTACCCGAGATCTGAGCTGCAAGAATGGCCGTCAACTGTTTCTTCTACCCGAGATCTGAGCCGCAAGAATGGCCGTCAACTGTTTCTTCTACCCGAGATCTGAGCCGCAAGAATGGCCGTCAACTGTTTCTTCTACCCGAGATCTGAGCCGCAAGAATGGCCGTCAACTGTTTCTTCTACCCGAGATCTGAGCCGCCAGAATGGCCGTCAACTGTTTCTTCTACCCGAGATCTGAGCCGCAAGAATGGCCGTCAACTGTTTCTTCTACCCGAGATCTGAGCTGCAAGAATGGCCGTCAACTGTTTCTTCTACCCGAGATCTGAGCCGCCAGAATGGCCGTCAACTGTTTCTTCTACCCGAGATCTGAGCTGCAAGAATGGCCGTCAACTGTTTCTTCTACCCGAGATCTGAGCCGCAAGAATGGCCGTCAACTGTTTCTTCTACCCGAGATCTGAGCCGCAAGAATGGCCGTCAACTGTTTCTTCTACCCGAGATCTGAGCCGCAAGAATGGCCGTCAACTGTTTCTTCTACCCGAGATCTGAGCCGCAAGAATGGCCGTCAACTGTTTCTTCTACCCGAGATCTGAGCTGCAAGAATGGCCGTCAACTGTTTCTTCTACCCGAGATCTGAGCTGCAAGAATGGCCGTCAACTGTTTCTTCTACCCGAGATCTGAGCTGCAAGAATGGCCGTCAACTGTTTCTTCTACCCGAGATCTGAGCTGCAAGAATGGCCGTCAACTGTTTCTTCTACCCGAGATCTGAGCTGCAAGAATGGCCGTCAACTGTTTCTTCTACCCGAGATCTGAGCTGCAAGAATGGCCGTCAACTGTTTCTTCTACCCGAGATCTGAGCTGCAAGAATGGCCGTCAACTGTTTCTTCTACCCGAGATCTGAGCTGCAAGAATGGCCGTCAACTGTTTCTTCTACCCGAGATCTGAGCTGCAAGAATGGCCGTCAACTGTTTCTTCTACCCGAGATCTGAGCTGCAAGAATGGCCGTCAACTGTTTCTTCTACCCGAGATCTGAGCTGCAAGAATGGCCGTCAACTGTTTCTTCTACCCGAGATCTGAGCCGGCAGAATGGCCGTCAACTGTTTCTTCTACCCGAGATCTGAGCTGCAAGAATGGCCGTCAACTGTTTCTTCTACCCGAGATCTGAGCCGCCAGAATGGCCGTCAACTGTTTCTTCTACCCGAGATCTGAGCCGCCAGAATGGCCGTCAACTGTTTCTTCTACCCGAGATCTGAGCCGCAAGAATGGCCGTCAACTGTTTCTTCTACCCGAGATCTGAGCCGCAAGAATGGCCGTCAACTGTTTCTTCTACCCGAGATCTGAGCCGCAAGAATGGCCGTCAACTGTTTCTTCTACCCGAGATCTGAGCCGCCAGAATGGCCATCAACTGTTTCTTCTACCCGAGATCTGAGCCGCCAGAATGGCCGTCAACTGTTTCTTCTACCCGAGATCTGAGCTGCAAGAATGGCCGTCAACTGTTTCTCCTACCCGAGATCTGAGCCGCAAGAATGGCCGTCAACTGTTTCTTCTACCCGAGATCTGAGCTGCAAGAATGGCCGTCAACTGTTTCTTCTACCCGAGATCTGAGCTGCAAGAATGGCCGTCAACTGTTTCTTCTACCCGAGAGCTGAGCTGCAAGAATGGCCGTCAACTGTTTCTTCTACCCGAGATCTGAGCTGCAAGAATGGCCGTCAACTGTTTCTTCTACCCGAGATCTGAGCCGCAAGAATGGCCGTCAACTGTTTCTTCTACCCGAGATCTGAGCTGCAAGAATGGCAATCAACTGTTTCTTCTACCCGAGATCTGAGCTGCAAGAATGGCCGTCAACTGTTTCTTCTACCCGAGATCTGAGCTGCAAGAATGGCCGTCAACTGTTTCTTCTACCCGAGATCAGAGCTGCAAGAATGGCCGTCAACTGTTTCTTCTACCCGAGATCTGAGCTGCAAGAATGGCCGTCAACTGTTTCTTCTACCCGAGATCTGAGCTGCAAGAGTGGCCGTCAACTGTTTCTTCTACCCGAGATCTGAGCTGCAAGAATGGCCGTCAACTGTTTCTTCTACCCGAGATCTGAGCTGCAAGAATGGCCGTCAACTGTTTCTTCTACCCGAGATCTGAGCCGCCAGAATGGCCGTCAACTGTTTCTTCTACCCGAGATCTGAGCCACCAGAATGGCCATCAACTGTTTCTTCTACCCGAGATCTGAGCCGCCAGAATGGCCATCAACTGTTTCTTCTACCCGAGATCTGAGCCGCCAGAATGGCCATCAACTGTTTCTTCTACCCGAGATCTGAGCCGCCAGAATGGCCGTCAACTGTTTCTTCTACCCGAGATCTGAGCTGCAAGAATGGCCGTCAACTGTTTCTTCTACCCGAGATCTGAGCCGCAAGAATGGCCGTCAACTGTTTCTTCTACCCGAGATCTGAGCTGCAAGAATGGCCGTCAACTGTTTCTTCTACCCGAGATCTGAGCTGCAAGAATGGCCGTCAACTGTTTCTTCTACCCGAGATCTGAGCCGCCAAAATGGCCATCGACTGTTTCTTCTACCCGAGATCTGAGCCGCCAGAATGGCCATCAACTGTTTCTTCTACCCGAGATCTGAGCCGCCAGAATGGCCATCAACTGTTTCTTCTACCCGAGATCTGAGCCGCCAGAATGGCCATCAACTGTTTCTTCTACCCGAGATCTGAGCCGCCAAAATGGCCATCAACTGTTTCTTCTACCCGAGATCTGAGCTGCAAGAATGGCCGTCAACTGTTTCTTCTACCCGAGATCTGAGCCGCCAGAATGGCCGTCAACTGTTTCTTCTACCCGAGATCTGAGCTGCAAGAATGGCCGTCAACTGTTTCTTCTACCCGAGATCTGAGCTGCAAGAATGGCCGTCAACTGTTTCTTCTACCCGAGATCTGAGCTGCAAGAATGGCCGTCAACTGTTTCTTCTACCCGAGATCTGAGCCGCCAGAATGGCCGTCAACTGTTTCTTCTACCCGAGATCTGAGCCGCAAGAATGGCCGTCAACTGTTTCTTCTACCCGAGATCTGAGCTGCAAGAATGGCCGTCAACTGTTTCTTCTACCCGAGATCTGAGCCGCCAGAATGGCCGTCAACTGTTTCTTCTACCCGAGATCTGAGCTGCAAGAATGGCCGTCAACTGTTTCTTCTACCCGAGATCTGAGCTGCAAGAATGGCCGTCAACTGTTTCTTCTACCCGAGATCTGAGCCGCCAGAATGGCCGTCAACTGTTTCTTCTACCCGAGATCTGAGCCGCCAGAATGGCCGTCAACTGTTTCTTCTACCCGAGATCTGAGCCGCCAGAATGGCCGTCAACTGTTTCTTCTACCCGAGATCTGAGCCGCCAGAATGGCCATCAACTGTTTCTTCTACCCGAGATCTGAGCCGCCAAAATGGCCATCAACTGTTTCTTCTACCCGAGATCTGAACCGCCAAAATGGCCATCAACTGTTTCTTCTACCCGAGATCTGAGCCGCCAAAATGGCCATCAACTGTTTCTTCTACCCGAGATCTGAGCTGCAAGAATGGCCGTCAACTGTTTCTTCTACCCGAGATCTGAGCCGCCAGAATGGCCGTCAACTGTTTCTTCTACCCGAGATCTGAGACGCCAGAATGGCCATCAACTGTTTCTTCTACCCGAGATCTGAGCTGCAAGAATGGCCGTCAACTGTTTCTTCTACCCGAGATCTGAGCCGCAAGAATGGCCGTCAACTGTTTCTTCTACCCGAGATCTGAGCCGCAAGAATGGCCGTCAACTGTTTCTTCTACCCGAGATCTAAGCCGCAAGAATGGCCGTCAACTGTTTCTTCTACCCGAGATCTGAGCTGCAAGAATGGCCGTCAACTGTTTCTTCTACCCGAGATCTGAGCTGCAAGAATGGCCGTCAACTGTTTCTTCTACCCGAGATCTGAGCTGCAAGAATGGCCGTCAACTGTTTCTTCTACCCGAGATCTGAGCCAACAGAATGGCCGTCAACTGTTTCTTCTACCCGAGATCTGAGCTGCAAGAATGGCCGTCAACTGTTTCTTCTACCCGAGATCTGAGCTGCAAGAATGGCCGTCAACTGTTTCTTCTACCCGAGATCTGAGCTGCAAGAATGGCCATCAACTGTTTCTTCTACCCGAGATCTGAGCCGCCAGAATGGCCGTCAACTGTTTCTTCTACCCGAGATCTGAGCCGCCAGAATGGCCATCAACTGTTTCTTCTACCCGAGATCTGAGCTGCCAGAATGGCCATCAACTGTTTCTTCTACCCGAGATCTGAGCCGCCAGAATGGCCATCAACTGTTTCTTCTACCCGAGATCTGAGCCGCAAGAATGGCCGTCAACTGTTTCTTCTACCCGAGATCTGAGCTGCAAGAATGGCCGTCAACTGTTTCTTCTACCCGAGATCTGAGCTGCAAGAATGGCCGTCAACTGTTTCTTCTACCCGAGATCTGAGCCAACAGAATGGCCGTCAACTGTTTCTTCTACCCGAGATCTGAGCCGCCAGAATGGCCATCAACTGTTTCTTCTACCCGAGATCTGAGCCGCCAGAATGGCCCTCAACTGTTTCTTCTACCCGAGATCTGAGCCGCCAGAATGGCCGTCAACTGTTTCTTCTACCCGAGATCTGAGCCGCCAGAATGGCCATCAACTGTTTCTTCTACCCGAGATCTGAGCCGCCAGAATGGCCATCAACTGTTTCTTCTACCCGAGATGTGAGCCGCCAGAATGGCCATCAACTGTTTCTTCTACCCGAGATCTGAGCCGCCAGAATGGCCATCAACTGTTTCTTCTACCCGAGATCTGAGCCGCCAGAATGGCCATCAACTGTTTCTTCTACCCGAGATCTGAGCCGCCAAAATGGCCATCAACTGTTTCTTCTACCCGAGATCTGAGCCGCCAAAATGGCCATCAACTGTTTCTTCTACCCGAGATCTGAGCCGCCAGAATGGCCATCAACTGTTTCTTCTACCCGAGATCTGAGCGGCCAGAATGGCCATCAACTGTTTCTTCTACCCGAGATCTGAGCCGCAAGAATGGCCATCAACTGTTTCTTCTACCCGAGATCTGAGCTGCAAGAATGGCCGTCAACTGTTTCTTCTACCCGAGATCTGAGCTGCAAGAATGGCCGTCAACTGTTTCTTCTACCCGAGATCTGAGCCGCCAGAATGGCCGTCAACTGTTTCTTCTACCCGAGATCTGAGCCGCCAGAATGGCCATCAACTGTTTCTTCTACCCGAGATCTGAGCCGCCAGAATGGCCGTCAACTGTTTCTTCTACCCGAGATCTGAGCTGCAAGAATGGCCGTCAACTGTTTCTTCTACCCGAGATCTGAGCTGCAAGAATGGCCGTCAACTGTTTCTTCTACCCGAGATCTGAGCTGCAAGAATGGCCGTCAACTGTTTCTTCTACCCGAGATCTGAGCCGGGCCATCAACTGTTTCTTCTACCCGAGATCTGAGCTGCAAGAATGGCCGTCAACTGTTTCTTCTACCCGAGATCTGAGCTGCAAGAATGGCCGTCAACTGTTTCTTCTACCCGAGATCTGAGCCGCAAGAATGGCCGTCAACTGTTTCTTCTACCCGAGATCTGAGCTGCAAGAATGGCCGTCAACTGTTTCTTCTACCCGAGATCTGAGCCGCCAGAATGGCCGTAAACTGTTTCTTCTACCCGAGAGCTGAGCGGCAAGAAGGGCCGTCAACTGTTTCTTCTACCCGAGATCTGAGCTGCAAGAATGGCCGTCAACTGTTTCTTCTACCCGAGATCTGAGCTGCAAGAATGGCCGTCAACTGTTTCTTCTACCCGAGATCTGAGCTGCAAGAATGGCCGTCAACTGTTTCTTCTACCCGAGATCTGAGCTGCAAGAATGGCCGTCAACTGTTTCTTCTACCCGAGATCTGAGCTGCAAGAATGGCCGTCAACTGTTTCTTCTACCCGAGATCTGAGCTGCAAGAATGGCCGTCAACTGTTTCTTCTACCCGAGATCTGAGCTGCAAGAATGGCCGTCAACTGTTTCTTCTACCCGAGATCTGAGCTGCAAGAATGGCCGTCAACTGTTTCTTCTACCCGAGATCTGAGCTGCAAGAATGGCCGACAACTGTTTCTTCTACCCGAGATCTGAGCCGCCAGAATGGCCGTCAACTGTTTCTTCTACCCGAGATCTGAGCTGCAAGAATGGCCGTCAACTGTTTCTTCTACCCGAGATCTGAGCCGCAAGAATGGCCGTCAACTGTTTCTTCTACCCGAGATCTGAGCTGCAAGAATGGCCGTCAACTGTTTCTTCTAACTGTTTCTTCTACCCGAGATCTGAGCTGCAAGAATGGCCGTCAACTGTTTCTTCTACCCGAGATCTGAGCCGCAAGAATGGCCGTCAACTGTTTCTTCTACCCGAGATCTGAGCCGCAAGAATGGCCGTCAACTGTTTCTTCTACCCGAGATCTGAGCCACCAGAATGGCCGTCAACTGTTTCTTCTACCCGAGATCTGAGCTGCAAGAATGGCCGTCAACTGTTTCTTCTACCCGAGATCTGAGCCGCAAGAATGGCCGTCAACTGTTTCTTCTACCCGAGATCTGAGCCGCAAGAATGGCCGTCAACTGTTTCTTCTACCCGAGATCTGAGCCGCAAGAATGGCCGTCAACTGTTTCTTCTACCCGAGATCTGAGCCGCCAGAATGGCCGTCAACTGTTTCTTCTACCCGAGATCTGAGCTGCAAGAATGGCCGTCAACTGTTTCTTCTACCCGAGATCTGAGCCGCCAGAATGGCCATCAACTGTTTCTTCTACCCGAGATCTGAGCCGCAAGAATGGCCGTCAACTGTTTCTTCTACCCGAGATCTGAGCTGCAAGAATGGCCGTCAACTGTTTCTTCTACCCGAGATCTGAGCCGCAAGAATGGCCGTCAACTGTTTCTTCTACCCGAGATCTGAGCCGCCAGAATGGCCGTCAACTGTTTCTTCTACCCGAGATCTGAGCCGCAAGAATGGCCGTCAACTGTTTCTTCTACCCGAGATCTGAGCCGCAAAAATGGCCGTCAACTGTTTCTTCTACCCGAGATCTGAGCCGCAAGAATGGCCGTCAACTGTTTCTTCTACCCGAGATCTGAGCTGCAAGAATGGCCGTCAACTGTTTCTTCTACCCGAGATCTGAGCCGCCAGAATGGCCGTCAACTGTTTCTTCTACCCGAGATCTGAGCCGCCAGAATGGCCGTCAACTGTTTCTTCTACCCGAGATCTGAGCCGCAAGAATGGCCGTCAACTGTTTCTTCTACCCGAGATCTGAGCTGCAAGAATGGCCGTCAACTGTTTCTTCTACCCGAGATCTGAGCCGCAAGAATGGCCGTCAACTGTTTCTTCTACCCGAGATCTGAGCTGCAAGAATGGCCGTCAACTGTTTCTTCTACCCGAGATCTGAGCCGCCAGAATGGCCGTCAACTGTTTCTTCTACCCGAGATCTGAGCTGCAAGAATGGCCGTCAACTGTTTCTTCTACCCGAGATCTGAGCTGCAAGAATGGCCGTCAACTGTTTCTTCTACCCGAGATCTGAGCTGCAAGAATGGCCGTCAGCTGTTTCTTCTACCCGAGTTCTGAGCTGCAAGAATGGCCGTCAACTGTTTCTTCTACCCGAGATCTGAGCCGCAAGAATGGCCGTCAACTGTTTCTTCTACCCGAGATCTGAGCTGCAAGAATGGCCGTCAACTGTTTCTTCTACCCGAGATCTGAGCTGCAAGAATGGCCGTCAACTGTTTCTTCTACCCGAGATCTGAGCTGCAAGAATGGCCGTCAACTGTTTCTTCTACCCGAGATCTGAGCCGCAAGAATGGCCGTCAACTGTTTCTTCTACCCGAGATCTGAGCTGCAAGAATGGCCGTCAACTGTTTCTTCTACCCGAGATCTGAGCCGCCAGAATGGCCGTCAACTGTTTCTTCTACCCGAGATCTGAGCTGCAAGAATGGCCGTCAACTGTTTCTTCTACCCGAGATCTGAGCTGCAAGAATGGCCGTCAACTGTTTCTTCTACCCGAGATCTGAGCTGCAAGAATGGCCGTCAACTGTTTCTTCTACCCGAGATCTGAGCTGCAAGAATGGCCGTCAACTGTTTCTTCTACCCGAGATCTCAGCCGCAAGAATGGCCGTCAACTGTTTCTTCTACCCGAGATCTGAGCCGCAAGAATGGCCGTCAACTGTTTCTTCTACCCGAGATCTGAGCCGCAAGAATGGCCGTCAACTGTTTCTTCTACCCGAGATCTGAGCTGCAAGAATGGCCGTCAACTGTTTCTTCTACCCGAGATCTGAGCCAACAGAATGGCCGTCAACTGTTTCTTCTACCCGAGATCTGAGCTGCAAGAATGGCCGTCAACTGTTTCTTCTACCCGAGATCTGAGCCGCCAGAATGGCCGTCAACTGTTTCTTCTACCCGAGATCTGAGCTGCAAGAATGGCCGTCAACTGTTTCTTCTACCCGAGATCTGAGCCGCAAGAATGGCCGTCAACTGTTTCTTCTACCCGAGATCTGAGCTGCAAGAATGGCCGTCAACTGTTTCTTCTACCCGAGATCTGAGCCGCAAGAATGGCCGTCAACTGTTTCTTCTACCCGAGATCTGAGCCGCCAGAATGGCCGTCAACTGTTTCTTCTACCCGAGATCTGAGCCAACAGAATGGCCGTCAACTGTTTCTTCTACCCGAGATCTGAGCTGCAAGAATGGCCGTCAACTGTTTCTTCTACCCGAGATCTGAGCCGCCAGAATGGCCGTCAACTGTTTCTTCTACCCGAGATCTGAGCCGCCAGAATGGCCGTCAACTGTTTCTTCTACCCGAGATCTGAGCCGCCAGAATGGCCGTCAACTGTTTCTTCTACCCGAGATCTGAGCCGCAAGAATGGCCGTCAACTGTTTCTTCTACCCGAGATCTGAGCTGCAAGAATGGCCGTCAACTGTTTCTTCTACCCGAGATCTGAGCCGCAAGAATGGCCGTCAACTGTTTCTTCTACCCGAGATCTGAGCTGCAAGAATGGCCGTCAACTGTTTCTTCTACCCGAGATCTGAGCCGCCAGAATGGCCGTCAACTGTTTCTTCTACCCGAGATCTGAGCTGCAAGAATGGCCGTCAACTGTTTCTTCTACCCGAGATCTGAGCTGCAAGAATGGCCGTCAACTGTTTCTTCTACCCGAGATCTGAGCCGCCAGAATGGCCGTCAACTGTTTCTTCTACCCGAGATCTGAGCTGCAAGAATGGCCGTCAACTGTTTCTTCTACCCGAGATCTGAGCTGCAAGAATGGCCGTCAACTGTTTCTTCTACCCGAGATCTGAGCCGCAAGAATGGCCGTCAACTGTTTCTTCTACCCGAGATCTGAGCTGCAAGAATGGCCGTCAACTGTTTCTTCTACCCGAGATCTGAGCTGCAAGAATGGCCGTCAACTGTTTCTTCTACCCGAGATCTGAGCCGCAAGAATGGCCGTCAACTGTTTCTTCTACCCGAGATCTGAGCTGCAAGAATGGCCGTCAACTGTTTCTTCTACCCGAGATCTGAGCTGCAAGAATGGCCATCAACTGTTTCTTCTACCCGAGATCTGAGCTGCAAGAATGGCCATCAACTGTTTCTTCTACCCGAGCTCTGAGCTGCAAGAATGGCCGTCAACTGTTTCTTCTACCCGAGATCTGAGCTGCAAGAATGGCCGTCAACTGTTTCTTCTACCCGAGATCTGAGCTGCAAGAATGGCCGTCAACTGTTTCTTCTACCCGAGATCTGAGCTGCAAGAATGGCCGTCAACTGTTTCTTCTACCCGAGATCTGAGCTGCAAGAATGGCCGTCAACTGTTTCTTCTACCCGAGATCTGAGCTGCCAGAATGGCCATCAACTGTTTCTTCTACCCGAGATCTGAGGCGCCAGAATGGCCGTCAACTGTTTCTTCTACCCGAGATCTGAGCCGCAAGAATGGCCGTCAACTGTTTCTTCTACCCGAGATCTGAGCCGCCAGAATGGCCGTCAACTGTTTCTTCTACCCGAGATCTGAGCCGCCAGAATGGCCGTCAACTGTTTCTTCTACCCGAGATCTGAGCCGCAAGAATGGCCGTCAACTGTTTCTTCTACCCGAGATCTGAGCCGCCAGAATGGCCGTCAACTGTTTCTTCTACCCGAGATCTGAGCCGCAAGAATGGCCGTCAACTGTTTCTTCTACCCGAGATCTGAGCTGCAAGAATGGCCGTCAACTGTTTCTTCTACCCGAGATCTGAGCTGCAAGAATGGCCGTCAACTGTTTCTTCTACCCGAGATCTGAGCCGCAAGAATGGCCGTCAACTGTTTCTTCTACCCGAGATCTGAGCTGCAAGAATGGCCGTCAACTGTTTCTTCTACCCGAGATCTGAGCTGCAAGAATGGCCGTCAACTGTTTCTTCTACCCGAGATCTGAGCTGCAAGAATGGCCGTCAACTGTTTCTTCTACCCGAGATCTGAGCCGCCAGAATGGCCGTCAACTGTTTCTTCTACCCGAGATCTGAGCCAACAGAATGGCCGTCAACTGTTTCTTCTACCCGAGATCTGAGCTGCAAGAATGGCCATCAACTGTTTCTTCTACCCGAGATCTGAGCTGCAAGAATGGCCGTCAACTGTTTCTTCTACCCGAGATCTGAGCTGCAAGAATGGCCGTCAACTGTTTCTTCTACCCGAGATCTGAGCCGCAAGAATGGCCGTCAACTGTTTCTTCTACCCGAGATCTGAGCCGCCAGAATGGCCGTCAACTGTTTCTTCTACCCGAGATCTGAGCCAACAGAATGGCCGTCAACTGTTTCTTCTACCCGAGATCTGAGCTGCAAGAATGGCCATCAACTGTTTCTTCTACCCGAGATCTGAGCTGCAAGAATGGCCGTCAACTGTTTCTTCTACCCGAGATCTGAGCTGCAAGAATGGCCGTCAACTGTTTCTTCTACCCGAGATCTGAGCCGCCAGAATGGCCGTCAACTGTTTCTTCTACCCGAGATCTGAGCTGCAAGAATGGCCGTCAACTGTTTCTTCTACCCGAGATCTGAGCTGCAAGAATGGCCGTCAACTGTTTCTTCTACCCGAGATCTGAGCCGCAAGAATGGCCGTCAACTGTTTCTTCTACCCGAGATCTGAGCTGCAAGAATGGCCGTCAACTGTTTCTTCTACCCGAGATCTGAGCTGCAAGAATGGCCGTCAACTGTTTCTTCTACCCGAGATCTGAGCTGCAAGAATGGCCGTCAACTGTTTCTTCTACCCGAGATCTGAGCCGCAAGAATGGCCGTCAACTGTTTCTTCTACCCGAGATCTGAGCTGCAAGAATGGCCGTCAACTGTTTCTTCTACCCGAGATCTGAGCTGCAAGAATGGCCGTCAACTGTTTCTTCTACCCGAGATCTGAGCTGCAAGAATGGCCGTCAACTGTTTCTTCTACCCGAGATCTGAGCTGCAAGAATGGCCGTCAACTGTTTCTTCTACCCGAGATCTGAGCTGCAAGAATGGCCATCAACTGTTTCTTCTACCCGAGATCTGAGCTGCAAGAATGGCCGTCAACTGTTTCTTCTACCCGAGATCTGAGCTGCAAGAATGGCCGTCAACTGTTTCTTCTACCCGAGATCTGAGCTGCAAGAATGGCCGTCAACTGTTTCTTCTACCCGAGATCTGAGCTGCAAGAATGGCCGTCAACTGTTTCTTCTACCCGAGATCTGAGCTGCAAGAATGGCCGTCAACTGTTTCTTCTACCCGAGATCTGAGCTGCAAGAATGGCCGTCAACTGTTTCTTCTACCCGAGATCTGAGCTGCAAGAATGGCCGTCAACTGTTTCTTCTACCCGAGATCTGAGCTGCAAGAATGGCCGTCAACTGTTTCTTCTACCCGAGATCTGAGCTGCAAGAATGGCCGTCAACTGTTTCTTCTACCCGAGATCTGAGCTGCAAGAATGGCCGTCAACTGTTTCTTCTACCCGAGATCTGAGCTGCAAGAATGGCCGTCAACTGTTTCTTCTACCCGAGATCTGAGCTGCAAGAATGGCCGTCAACTGTTTCTTCTACCCGAGATCTGAGCTGCAAGAATGGCCGTCAACTGTTTCTTCTACCCGAGATCTGAGCCGCAAGAATGGCCGTCAACTGTTTCTTCTACCCGAGATCTGAGCTGCAAGAATGGCCGTCAACTGTTTCTTCTACCCGAGATCTGAGCTGCAAGAATGGCCGTCAACTGTTTCTCCTACCCGAGATCTGAGCCGCAAGAATGGCCGTCAACTGTTTCTTCTACCCGAGATCTGAGCTGCAAGAATGGCCGTCAACTGTTTCTTCTACCCGAGATCTGAGCTGCAAGAATGGCCGTCAACTGTTTCTTCTACCCGAGATCTGAGCTGCAAGAATGGCCGTCAACTGTTTCTTCTACCCGAGATCTGAGCTGCAAGAATGGCCGTCAACTGTTTCTTCTACCCGAGATCTGAGCTGCAAGAATGGCCGTCAACTGTTTCTTCTACCCGAGATCTGAGCCGCAAGAATGGCCGTCAACTGTTTCTTCTACCCGAGATCTGAGCTGCAAGAATGGCCGTCAACTGTTTCTTCTACCCGAGATCTGAGCTGCAAGAATGGCCGTCAACTGTTTCTCGTACCCGAGATCTGAGCCAACAGAATGGCCGTCAACTGTTTCTTCTACCCGAGATCTGAGCCGCCAGAATGGCCGTCAACTGTTTCTTCTACCCGAGATCTGAGCTGCAAGAATGGCCGTCAACTGTTTCTTCTACCCGAGATCTGAGCTGCAAGAATGGCCGTCAACTGTTTCTTCTACCCGAGATCTGAGCCGCCAGAATGGCCGTCAACTGTTTCTTCTACCCGAGATCTGAGCCGCAAGAATGGCCGTCAACTGTTTCTTCTACCCGAGATCTGAGCCGCCAGAATGGCCGTCAACTGTTTCTTCTACCCGAGATCTGAGCCGCCAGAATGGCCGTCAGCTGTTTCTTCTACCCGAGATCTGAGCTGCAAGAATGGCCGTCAACTGTTTCTTCTACCCGAGATCTGAGCCGCCAGAATGGCCGTCAACTGTTTCTTCTACCCGAGATCTGAGCCGCCAGAATGGCCGTCAACTGTTTCTTCTACCCGAGATCTGAGCTGCAAGAATGGCCGTCAACTGTTTCTTCTACCCGAGATCTGAGCCGCCAGAATGGCCGTCAACTGTTTCTTCTACCCGAGATCTGAGCCGCCAGAATGGCCGTCAACTGTTTCTTCTACCCGAGATCTGAGCTGCAAGAATGGCCGTCAACTGTTTCTTCTACCCGAGATCTGAGCTGCAAGAATGGCCGTCAACTGTTTCTTCTACCCGAGATCTGAGCCGCCAGAATGGCCATCAACTGTTTCTTCTACCCGAGATCTGAGCCGCTAGAATGGCCATCAACTGTTTCTTCTACCCGAGATCTGAGCCGCCAGAATGGCCATCAACTGTTTCTTCTACCCGAGATCTGAGCTGCAAGAATGGCCGTCAACTGTTTCTTCTACCCGAGATCTGAGCTGCAAGAATGGCCGTCAACTGTTTCTTCTACCCGAGATCTGAGCTGCAAGAATGGCCGTCAACTGTTTCTTCTACCCGAGATCTGAGCCTCCAGAATGGCCGTCAACTGTTTCTTCTACCCGAGATCTGAGCTGCAAGAATGGCCGTCAACTGTTTCTTCTACCCGAGATCTGAGCTGCAAGAATGGCCGTCAACTGTTTCTTCTACCCGAGATCTGAGCTGCAAGAATGGCCGTCAACTGTTTCTTCTACCCGAGATCTGAGCTGCAAGAATGGCCGTCAACTGTTTCTTCTACCCGAGATCTGAGCCGCAAGAATGGCCGTCAACTGTTTCTTCTACCCGAGATCTGAGCTGCAAGAATGGCCGTCAACTGTTTCTTCTACCCGAGATCTGAGCTGCAAGAATGGCCGTCAACTGTTTCTTCTACCCGAGATCTGAGCCGCAAGAATGGCCGTCAACTGTTTCTTCTACCCGAGATCTGAGCTGCAAGAATGGCCGTCAACTGTTTCTTCTACCCGAGATCTGAGCCGCCAGAATGGCCGTCAACTGTTTCTTCTACCCGAGATCTGAGCTGCAAGAATGGCCGTCAACTGTTTCTTCTACCCGAGATCTGAGCCGCCAAAATGGCCATCAACTGTTTCTTCTACCCGAGATCTGAGCCGCCAAAATGGCCATCAACTGTTTCTTCTACCCGAGATCTGAGCCGCCAAAATGGCCGTCAACTGTTTCTTCTACCCGAGATCTGAGCCGCCAAAATGGCCATCAACTGTTTCTTCTACCCGAGATCTGAGCCGCCAAAATGGCCATCAACTGTTTCTTCTACCCGAGATCTGAGCCGCCAAAATGGCCATCAACTGTTCCTTCTACCCGAGATCTGAGCCGCCAAAATGGCCATCAACTGTTCCTTCTACCCGAGATCTGAGCCGCCAGAATGGCCATCAACTGTTTCTTCTACCCGAGATCTGAGCTGCAAGAATGGCCGTCAACTGTTTCTTCTACCCGAGATCTGAGCTGCAAGAATGGCCGTCAACTGTTTCTTCTACCCGAGATCTGAGCTGCAAAAATGGCCGTCAACTGTTTCTTCTACCCGAGATCTGAGCCGCAAGAATGGCCGTCAACTGTTTCTTCTACCCGAGATCTGAGCTGCAAGAATGGCCGTCAACTGTTTCTTCTACCCGAGATCTGAGCTGCAAGAATGGCCGTCAACTGTTTCTTCTACCCGAGATCTGAGCCGCCAGAATGGCCATCAACTGTTTCTTCTACCCGAGATCTGAGCTGCAAGAATGGCCGTCAACTGTTTCTTCTACCCGAGATCTGAGCCGCCAGAATGGCCGTCAACTGTTTCTTCTACCCGAGATCTGAGCTGCAAGAATGGCCGTCAACTGTTTCTTCTACCCGAGATCTGAGCCGCAAGAATGGCCGTCAACTGTTTCTTCTACCCGAGATCTGAGCTGCAAGAATGGCCGTCAACTGTTTCTTCTACCCGAGATCTGAGCTGCAAGAATGGCCGTCAACTGTTTCTTCTACCCGAGATCTGAGCTGCAAGAATGGCCGTCAACTGTTTCTTCTACCCGAGATCTGAGCTGCAAGAATGGCCGTCAACTGTTTCTTCTACCCGAGATCTGAGCTGCAAGAATGGCCGTCAACTGTTTCTTCTACCCGAGATCTGAGCTGCAAGAATGGCCGTCAACTGTTTCTTCTACCCGAGATCTGAGCTGCAAGAATGGCCGTCAACTGTTTCTTCTACCCGAGATCTGAGCTGCAAGAATGGCCGTCAACTGTTTCTTCTACCCGAGATCTGAGCTGCAAGAATGGCCGTCAACTGTTTCTTCTACCCGAGAGCTGAGCTGCAAGAATGGCCGTCAACTGTTTCTTCTACCCGAGATCTGAGCTGCAAGAATGGCCGTCAACTGTTTCTTCTACCCGAGATCTGAGCTGCAAGAATGGCCGTCAACTGTTTCTTCTACCCGAGATCTGAGCTGCAAGAATGGCCGTCAACTGTTTCTTCTACCCGAGATCTGAGCTGCAAGAATGGCCGTCACCCGAGATCTGAGCTGCAAGAATGGCCGTCAACTGTTTCTTCTACCCGAGATCTGAGCTGCAAGAATGGCCGTCAACTGTTTCTTCTACCCGAGATCTGAGCTGCAAGAATGGCCGTCAACTGTTTCTTCTACCCGAGATCTGAGCTGCAAGAATGGCCGTCAACTGTTTCTTCTACCCGAGATCTGAGCTGCAAGAATGGCCGTCAACTGTTTCTTCTACCCGAGATCTGAGCTGCAAGAATGGCCGTCAACTGTTTCTTCTACCCGAGATCTGAGCTGCAAGAATGGCCGTCAACTGTTTCTTCTACCCGAGATCTGAGCTGCAAGAATGGCCGTCAACTGTTTCTTTTACCCGAGATCTGAGCTGCAAGAATGGCCGTCAACTGTTTCTTCTACCCGAGATCTGAGCTGCAAGAATGGCCGTCAACTGTTTCTTCTACCCGAGATCTGAGCTGCAAGAATGGCCGTCAACTGTTTCTTCTACCCGAGATCTGAGCCGCAAGAATGGCCGTCAACTGTTTCTTCTACCCGAGATCTGAGCTGCAAGAATGGCCGTCAACTGTTTCTTCTACCCGAGATCTGAGCTGCAAGAATGGCCGTCAACTGTTTCTTCTACCCGAGATCTGAGCTGCAAGAATGGCCGTCAACTGTTTCTTCTACCCGAGATCTGAGCTGCAAGAATGGCCGTCAACTGTTTCTTCTACCCGAGATCTGAGCCGCCAGAATGGCCGTCAACTGTTTCTTCTACCCGAGATCTGAGCCGCAAGAATGGCCGTCAACTGTTTCTTCTACCCGAGATCTGAGCCGCCAGAATGGCCGTCAACTGTTTCTTCTACCCGAGATCTGAGCCGCCAGAATGGCCGTCAACTGTTTCTTCTACCCGAGATCTGAGCCGCCAGAATGGCCGTCAACTGTTTCTTCTACCCGAGATCTGAGCCGCCAGAATGGCCGTCAACTGTTTCTTCTACCCGAGATCTGAGCCGCCAGAATGGCCGTCAACTGTTTCTTCTACCCGAGATCTGAGCCGCAAGAATGGCCGTCAACTGTTTCTTCTACCCGAGATCTGAGCCGCAAGAATGGCCGTCAACTGTTTCTTCTACCCGAGATCTGAGCCGCCAGAATGGCCGTCAACTGTTTCTTCTACCCGAGATCTGAGCCGCCAGAATGGCCGTCAACTGTTTCTTCTACCCGAGATCTGAGCCGCCAGAATGGCCGTCAACTGTTTCTTCTACCCGAGATCTGAGCTGCAAGAATGGCCGTCAACTGTTTCTTCTACCCGAGATCTGAGCCGCCAGAATGGCCGTCAACTGTTTCTTCTACCCGAGATCTGAGCTGCAAGAATGGCCGTCAACTGTTTCTTCTACCCGAGATCTGAGCCAACAGAATGGCCGTCAACTGTTTCTTCTACCCGAGATCTGAGCTGCAAGAATGGCCGTCAACTGTTTCTTCTACCCGAGATCTGAGCCGCCAGAATGGCCGTCAACTGTTTCTTCTACCCGAGATCTGAGCCGCCAGAATGGCCGTCAACTGTTTCTTCTACCCGAGATCTGAGCCGCAAGAATGGCCGTCAACTGTTTCTTCTACCCGAGATCTGAGCTGCCAGAATGGCCGTCAACTGTTTCTTCTACCCGAGATCTGAGCCGCCAGAATGGCCGTCAACTGTTTCTTCTACCCGAGATCTGAGCTGCCAGAATGGCCGTCAACTGTTTCTTCTACCCGAGATCTGAGCTGCCAGAATGGCCGTCAACTGTTTCTTCTACCCGAGATCTGAGCTGCAAGAATGGCCGTCAACTGTTTCTTCTACCCGAGATCTGAGCTGCAAGAATGGCCGTCAACTGTTTCTTCTACCCGAGATCTGAGCCGCAAGAATGGCCGTCAACTGTTTCTTCTACCCGAGATCTGAGCTGCAAGAATGGCCGTCAACTGTTTCTTCTACCCGAGATCTGAGCTGCAAGAATGGCCGTCAACTGTTTCTTCTACCCGAGATCTGAGCTGCAAGAATGGCCGTCAACTGTTTCTTCTACCCGAGATCTGAGCTGCAAGAATGGCCGTCAACTGTTTCTTCTACCCGAGATCTGAGCCGCCAGAATGGCCGTCAACTGTTTCTTCTACCCGAGATCTGAGCTGCAAGAATGGCCGTCAACTGTTTCTTCTACCCGAGATCTGAGCTGCAAGAATGGCCGTCAACTGTTTCTTCTACCCGAGATCTGAGCTGCAAGAATGGCCGTCAACTGTTTCTTCTACCCGAGATCTGAGCTGCAAGAATGGCCGTCAACTGTTTCTTCTACCCGAGATCTGAGCTGGCCGTCAACTGTTTCTTCTACCCCGCCCGCAAGAATGGCCGCAAGAACTGCCGTCAACTGTTTCTTCTACCCGAGATCTGAGCTGCAAGAATGGCCGTCAACTGTTTCTTCTACCCGAGATCTGAGCTGCAAGAATGGCCGTCAACTGTTTCTTCTACCCGAGATCTGAGCTGCAAGAATGGCCGTCAACTGTTTCTTCTACCCGAGATCTGAGCCGCAAGAATGGCCGTCAACTGTTTCTTCTACCCGAGATCTGAGCTGCAAGAATGGCCGTCAACTGTTTCTTCTACCCGAGATCTGAGCTGCAAGAATGGCCGTCAACTGTTTCTTCTACCCGAGATCTGAGCTGCAAGAATGGCCGTCAACTGTTTCTTCTACCCGAGATCTGAGCTGCAAGAATGGCCGTCAACTGTTTCTTCTACTACCGAGAATGAGCTGCCCGTCAACTGTTTCTTCTACCCGAGATCTGAGCTGCAAGAATGGCCGTCAACTGTTTCTTCTACCCGAGATCTGAGCTGCAAGAATGGCCGTCAACTGTTTCTTCTACCCGAGATCTGAGCTGCAAGAATGGCCGTCAACTGTTTCTTCTACCCGAGATCTGAGCTGCAAGAATGGCCGTCAACTGTTTCTTCTACCCGAGATCTGAGCTGCAAGAATGGCCGTCAACTGTTTCTTCTACCCGAGATCTGAGCTGCAAGAATGGCCGTCAACTGTTTCTTCTACCCGAGATCTGAGCCGCAAGAATGGCCGTCAACTGTTTCTTCTACCCGAGATCTGAGCTGCAAGAATGGCCGTCAACTGTTTCTTCTACCCGAGATCTGAGCTGCAAGAATGGCCGTCAACTGTTTCTTCTACCCGAGATCTGAGCTGCAAGAATGGCCGTCAACTGTTTCTTCTACCCGAGATCTGAGCCGCAAGAATGGCCGTCAACTGTTTCTTCTACCCGAGATCTGAGCTGCAAGAATGGCCGTCAACTGTTTCTTCTACCCGAGATCTGAGCCGCCAGAATGGCCGTCAACTGTTTCTTCTACCCGAGATCTGAGCCGCCAGAATGGCCGTCAACTGTTTCTTCTACCCGAGATCTGAGCCGCCAGAATGGCCGTCAACTGTTTCTTCTACCCGAGATCTGAGCCGACAGAATGGCCGTCAACTGTTTCTTCTACCCGAGATCTGAGCCGCCAGAATGGCCGTCAACTGTTTCTTCTACCCGAGATCTGAGCCGCAAGAATGGCCGTCAACTGTTTCTTCTACCCGAGATCTGAGCCAACAGAATGGCCGTCAACTGTTTCTTCTACCCGAGATCTGAGCTGCAAGAATGGCCGTCAACTGTTTCTTCTACCCGAGATCTGAGCCGCCAGAATGGCCGTCAACTGTTTCTTCTACCCGAGATCTGAGCCGCCAGAATGGCCGTCAACTGTTTCTTCTACCCGAGATCTGAGCTGCAAGAATGGCCGTCAACTGTTTCTTCTACCCGAGATCTGAGCTGCAAGAATGGCCGTCAACTGTTTCTTCTACCCGAGATCTGAGCTGCAAGAATGGCCGTCAACTGTTTCTTCTACCCGAGATCTGAGCCGCAAGAATGGCCGTCAACTGTTTCTTCTACCCGAGATCTGAGCTGCAAGAATGGCCGTCAACTGTTTCTTCTACCCGAGATCTGAGCCGCCAGAATGGCCGTCAACTGTTTCTTCTACCCGAGATCTGAGCTGCAAGAATGGCCGTCAACTGTTTCTTCTACCCGAGATCTGAGCCGCCAGAATGGCCGTCAACTGTTTCTTCTACCCGAGATCTGAGCCGCCAGAATGGCCGTCAACTGTTTCTTCTACCCGAGATCTGAGCCGCAAGAATGGCCGTCAACTGTTTCTTCTACCCGAGATCTGAGCTGCAAGAATGGCCGTCAACTGTTTCTTCTACCCGAGATCTGAGCTGCAAGAATGGCCGTCAACTGTTTCTTCTACCCGAGATCTGAGCCGCAAGAATGGCCGTCAACTGTTTCTTCTACCCGAGATCTGAGCCGCAAGAATGGCCGTCAACTGTTTCTTCTACCCGAGATCTGAGCTGCAAGAATGGCCGTCAACTGTTTCTTCTACCCGAGATCTGAGCTGCAAGAATGGCCGTCAACTGTTTCTTCTACCCGAGATCTCAGCCGCCAGAATGGCCGTCAACTGTTTCTTCTACCCGAGATCTGAGCTGCAAGAATGGCCGTCAACTGTTTCTTCTACCCGAGATCTGAGCTGCAAGAATGGCCGTCAACTGTTTCTTCTACCCGAGATCTGAGCTGCAAGAATGGCCGTCAACTGTTTCTTCTACCCGAGATCTGAGCCGCAAGAATGGCCGTCAACTGTTTCTTCTACCCGAGATCTGAGCTGCAAGAATGGCCGTCAACTGTTTCTTCTACCCGAGATCTGAGCTGCAAGAATGGCCGTCAACTGTTTCTTCTACCCGAGATCTGAGCTGCAAGAATGGCCGTCAACTGTTTCTTCTACCCGAGATCTGAGCTGCAAGAATGGCCGTCAACTGTTTCTTCTACCCGAGATCTGAGCCGCCAGAATGGCCGTCAACTGTTTCTTCTACCCGAGATCTGAGCTGCAAGAATGGCCGTCAACTGTTTCTTCTACCCGAGATCTGAGCTGCAAGAATGGCCGTCAACTGTTTCTTCTACCCGAGATCTGAGCTGCAAGAATGGCCGTCAACTGTTTCTTCTACCCGAGATCTGAGCCGCAAGAATGGCCGTCAACTGTTTCTTCTACCCGAGATCTGAGCTGCAAGAATGGCCGTCAACTGTTTCTTCTACCCGAGATCTGAGCTGCAAGAATGGCCGTCAACTGTTTCTTCTACCCGAGATCTGAGCTGCAAGAATGGCCGTCAACTGTTTCTTCTACCCGAGATCTGAGCCGCAAGAATGGCCGTCAACTGTTTCTTCTACCCGAGATCTGAGCCGCAAGAATGGCCGTCAACTGTTTCTTCTACCCGAGATCTGAGCCGCAAGAATGGCCGTCAACTGTTTCTTCTACCCGAGATCTGAGCTGCAAGAATGGCCGTCAACTGTTTCTTCTACCCGAGATCTGAGCCGCAAGAATGGCCGTCAACTGTTTCTTCTACCCGAGATCTGAGCCGCAAGAATGGCCGTCAACTGTTTCTCCTACCCGAGATCTGAGCCGCAAGAATGGCCGTCAACTGTTTCTTCTACCCGAGATCTGAGCCGCAAGAATGGCCGTCAACTGTTTCTTCTACCCGAGATCTGAGCCAACAGAATGGCCGTCAACTGTTTCTTCTACCCGAGATCTGAGCTGCAAGAATGGCCGTCAACTGTTTCTTCTACCCGAGATCTGAGCTGCAAGAATGGCCGTCAACTGTTTCTTCTACCCGAGATCTGAGCCGCAAGAATGGCCGTCAACTGTTTCTTCTACCCGAGATCTGAGCTGCAAGAATGGCCGTCAACTGTTTCTTCTACCCGAGATCTGAGCTGCAAGAATGGCCGTCAACTGTTTCTTCTACCCGAGATCTGAGCTGCAAGAATGGCCGTCAACTGTTTCTTCTACCCGAGATCTGAGCCGCAAGAATGGCCGTGAACTGCTTCTACCCGAGATCTGAGCCGCAAAATGGCCGTCAACTGTTTCTTCTACCCGAGATCTGAGCTGCAAGAATGGCCGTCAACTGTTTCTTCTACCCGAGATCTGAGCCGCCAGAATGGCCGTCAACTGTTTCTTCTACCCGAGATCTGAGCTGCAAGAATGGCCGTCAACTGTTTCTTCTACCCGAGATCTGAGCCGCAAGAATGGCCGTCAACTGTTTCTTCTACCCGAGATCTGAGCTGCAGAATGGCCGTCAACTGTTTCTTCTACCCGAGATCTGAGCTGCAAGAATGGCCGTCAACTGTTTCTTCTACCCGAGATCTGAGCCGCCAGAATGGCCGTCAACTGTTTCTTCTACCCGAGATCTGAGCTGCAAGAATGGCCGTCAACTGTTTCTTCTACCCGAGATCTGAGCCGCAAGAATGGCCGTCAACTGTTTCTTCTACCCGAGATCTGAGCTGCAAGAATGGCCGTCAACTGTTTCTTCTACCCGAGATCTGAGCCGCAAGAATGGCCGTCAACTGTTTCTTCTACCCGAGATCTGAGCTGCAAGAATGGCCGTCAACTGTTTCTTCTACCCGAGATCTGAGCTGCAAGAATGGCCGTCAACTGTTTCTTCTACCCGAGATCTGAGCTGCAAGAATGGCCGTCAACTGTTTCTTCTACCCGAGATCTGAGCCGCCAGAATGGCCGTCAACTGTTTCTTCTACCCGAGATCTGAGCTCAACTGTTTCTTCTACCCGAGATCTGAGCCGCCAGAATGGCCGTCAACTGTTTCTTCTACCCGAGATCTGAGCTGCAAGAATGGCCGTCAACTGTTTTTTTCTACCCGAGATCTGAGCTGCAAGAATGGCCGTCAACTGTTTCTTCTACCCGAGATCTGAGCTGCAAGAATGGCCGTCAACTGTTTCTTCTACCCGAGATCTGAGCCGCAAGAATGGCCGTCAACTGTTTCTTCTACCCGAGATCTGAGCCGCCAGAATGGCCGTCAACTGTTTCTTCTACCCGAGATCTGAGCTGCAAGAATGGCCGTCAACTGTTTCTTCTACCCGAGATCTGAGCCGCAAGAATGGCCGTCAACTGTTTCTTCTACCCGAGATCTGAGCTGCAAGAATGGCCGTCAACTGTTTCTTCTACCCGAGATCTGAGCTGCAAGAATGGCCGTCAACTGTTTCTTCTACCCGAGATCTGAGCTGCAAGAATGGCCGTCAACTGTTTCTTCTACCCGAGATCTGAGCTGCAAGAATGGCCGTCAACTGTTTCTTCTACCCGAGATCTGAGCTGCAAGAATGGCCGTCAACTGTTTCTTCTACCCGAGATCTGAGCTGCAAGAATGGCCGTCAACTGTTTCTTCTACCCGAGATCTGAGCTGCAAGAATGGCCGTCAACTGTTTCTTCTACCCGAGATCTGAGCTGCAAGAATGGCCGTCAACTGTTTCTTCTACCCGAGATCTGAGCTGCAAGAATGGCCGTCAACTGTTTCTTCTACCCGAGATCTGAGCTGCAAGAATGGCCATCAACTGTTTCTTCTACCCGAGATCTGAGCTGTAGAATGGCCGTCAACTGTTTCTTCTACCCGAGATCTGAGCTGCAAGAATGGCCGTCAACTGTTTCTTCTACCCGAGATCTGAGCTGCAAGAATGGCCGTCAACTGTTTCTTCTACCCGAGATCTGAGCTGCGAGAATGGCCGTCAACTGTTTCTTCTACCCGAGATCTGAGCTGCAAGAATGGCCGTCAACTGTTTCTTCTACCCGAGATCTGAGCCGCCAGAATGGCCGTCAACTGTTTCTTCTACCCGAGATCTGAGACGCCAGAATGGCCATCAACTGTTTCTTCTACCCGAGATCTGAGCTGCAAGAATGGCCGTCAACTGTTTCTTCTACCCGAGATCTGAGCCGGCAGAATGGCCGTCAACTGTTTCTTCTACCCGAGATCTGAGCCGCCAGAATGGCCATCAACTGTTTCTTCTACCCGAGATCTGAGCCGCCAGAATGGCCATCAACTGTTTCTTCTACCCGAGATCTGAGCCGCAAGAATGGCTGTCAACTGTTTCTTCTACCCGAGATCTGAGCTGCAAGAATGGCCGTCAACTGTTTCTTCTACCCGAGATCTGAGCCGCCAGAATGGCCATCAACTGTTTCTTCTACCCGAGATCTGAGCCGCCAGAATGGCCATCAACTGTTTCTTCTACCCGAGATCTGAGCTGCCAGAATGGCCATCAACTGTTTCTTCTACCCGAGATCTGAGCCGCCAAAATGGCATCAACTGTTTCTTCTACCCGAGATCTGAGCCGCCAAAATGGCCATCAACTGTTTCTTCTACCCGAGATCTGAGCCGCCAAAATGGCCATCAACTGTTTCTTCTACCCGAGATCTGAGCCGCCAGAATGGCCATCAACTGTTTCTTCTACCCGAGATCTGAGCCGCCAGAATGGCCATCAACTGTTTCTTCTACCCGAGATCTGAGCCACCAGAATGGCCATCAACTGTTTCTTCTACCCGAGATCTGAGCCGCCAGAATGGCCATCAACTGTTTCTTCTACCCGAGATCTGAGCCGCCAGAATGGCCATCAACTGTTTCTTCTACCCGAGATCTGAGCCACCAGAATGGCCATCAACTGTTTCTTCTACCCGAGATCTGAGCCGCCAGAATGGCCATCAACTGTTTCTTCTACCCGAGATCTGAGCTGCAAGAATGGCCGTCAACTGTTTCTTCTACCCGAGATCTGAGCTGCAAGAATGGCCGTCAACTGTTTCTTCTACCCGAGATCTGAGCTGCAAGAATGGCCGTCAACTGTTTCTTCTACCCGAGATCTGAGCCGCAAAAATGGCCATCAACTGTTTCTTCTACCCGAGATCTGAGCCGCAAGAATGGCCATCAACTGTTTCTTCTACCCGAGATCTGAGCCGCCAGAATGGCCATCAACTGTTTCTTCTACCCGAGATCTGAGCCGCCAGAATGGCCATCAACTGTTTCTTCTACCCGAGATCTGAGCCTCCAGAATGGCCATCAACTGTTTCTTCTACCCGAGATCTGAGCCGCCAGAATGGCCATCAACTGTTTCTTCTACCCGAGATCTGAGCCGCCAGAAAGGCCATCAACTGTTTCTTCTACCCGAGATCTGAGCTGCAAGAATGGCCGTCAACTGTTTCTTCTACCCGAGATCTGAGCTGCAAGAATGGCCGTCAACTGTTTCTTCTACCCGAGATCTGAGCTGCAAGAATGGCCGTCAACTGTTTCTTCTACCCGAGATCTGAGCTGCAAGAATGGCCGTCAACTGTTTCTTCTACCCGAGATCTGAGCCGCAAGAATGGCCGTCAACTGTTTCTTCTACCCGAGATCTGAGCTGCAAGAATGGCCGTCAACTGTTTCTTCTACCCGAGATCTGAGCCGCCAGAATGGCCGTCAACTGTTTCTTCTACCCGAGATCTGAGCTGCAAGAATGGCCGTCAACTGTTTCTTCTACCCGAGATCTGAGCTGCAAGAATGGCCGTCAACTGTTTCTTCTACCCGAGATCTGAGCTGCAAGAATGGCCGTCAACTGTTTCTTCTACCCGAGATCTGAGCTGCAAGAATGGCCGTCAACTGTTTCTTCTACCCGAGATCTGAGCTGCAAGAATGGACGTCAACTGTTTCTTCTACCCGAGATCTGAGCTGCAAGAATGGCCGTCAACTGTTTCTTCTACCCGAGATCTGAGCCGCAAGAATGGCCGTCAACTGTTTCTTCTACCCGAGATCTGAGCCGCCAGAATGGCCGTCAACTGTTTCTTCTACCCGAGATCTGAGCCGCCAGAATGGCCATCAACTGTTTCTTCTACCCGAGATCTGAGCCGCCAGAATGGCCGTCAGCTGTTTCTTCTACCCGAGATCTGAGCCGCCTGAATGGCCGTCAACTGTTTCTTCTACCCGAGATCTGAGCCGCCAGAATGGCCATCAACTGTTTCTTCTACCCGAGATCTGAGCTGCAAGAATGGCCGTCAACTGTTTCTTCTACCCGAGATCTGAGCTGCAAGAATGGAGATCTGAAGCGCAAAGTGAATTGGGCCGTCAACTGTTATTCTTCTACCCGAGATCAACTGTTTCTGCGAGATCTGCTGCAAGAATGGCCGGTCAACTGTTTTCTTCTACCCGAGATCTGAGCCGCAAAGAATGGCCTCAACTGTTTCTTCTACCCGAG